>CM062825.1:5959749-6106756 GCA_031772345.1 Himalopsyche anomala
GCATTATCAACTGATAAGAAAAAATAATTTTATGTAATTATAATGTAATTTGTAAATCCTTTTCATTGTTAGTAGTTGCCTACACCTTTTATTTCAATTTAACTTGTATAAATAGCACTGTTTATATATTTTTCTATCAGTTGATAATGCTCATGATGAGCGAAACCGGTCCTTATCAAATAAATTTTATGTGAAAAAAGTACTTAAAATCTTTTATTATTTTTATTATAATGCCATTTCATAAATATTGACAGGGAACACCTTAAAAGTGATACATATTTTATAAAATTGATACATAATTTCTGTTGAAGCCATTTAGGTACTGACTGATCTGTATCACTGTTAAGAGATATATTGTAAAGTCGCCATTACATATATCTAGCGAAATTTGTTGCAGGGTATATTTATTCAAGTTATAACTAAATTTGAATCGTTCAAATTATGTTCATCCACACAAGTTTTGTTACTAACAATCCGAGATTCACCTTTCAGCATTTTCAGGCATTCAAGTGCACGGATAAACTTGAACTAACTCAAATTATAAAGCTTAACAAAAGAAACACAATTTGAATTGGTGGTTTATTATAACATTATAACTAATGGTAAAAATGATTCTCTTTCAAAGTAAGCAAACATTTTTATTCTTACAAGTTTTATAAAAAGGAAAATTTTAGGAAAACTAAAACATTATATTTATTTACTAAATATTTCATAACAATTAATAGATTCATCCTAATTAAGCTCCAATACAATGACAATTTAAATCCGTTTATTAAATTGTTACATTTGATAGTATTCATGTCAGTGGCGGATTAAGCACTTTGGAGGCCGCAGGCGCAATCAATTTTGGAGGCCCTGTTTTTCGAATAACATAAAAGTGTTGCAAAACTCTTCGTAAAATAATAATGAATATTGATAAATTAAATTAAAATTAAAATATAAGGGTTTTAATTTATGCTATTTTTGAGGCCCCAAGCGCGCGCCTCTTGCGCTTATGGGGTAATCCGCCACTGATCCATGTGGGTATTATTGTTATCTACCATGCAAATAATTTTTAATTTAATACATAATAATATTACTTTTGACAAAGGAATTATAATATTAGAAGCACAAAAGTAAATCACCTGTTATAACTTAATGGACTTAAAACTATGTATTTCTTGATAGTCTACTGTGATACTAATCCCCTGATTATTAGCTCCACAACAAAGTTAATAAAATTTATTTTATATTGGATCAAAGCTTCTTTACATAGAGAGCCTGAACCGTAGCACAATGAAGGGTTATTTTGGAAATATTACAATAGTGTTGCCATTTGTAGTTTTTAATAGTTGACCATAACTTCACCGTGCTAAAACGCACCACCCAAATATGGTCGCGTGGACTTGGCGAAATCCTGACGATGAAATCGCCCGAACACCAAAACTCTCGAGACAATCGGATAAAGAATATTTTCTTTGGTCGTTGTCTCTTGTCTGATATCCATTGCTTGTATATAACTTTATTCTGACGATGTTATCTCAAATTTCAATGTGAAAATTTCAGCGCGAATTTTATTTTAAGCTTTCTTTGTTTGTAATAGGGGTAGGTATCTATTTTTTTAAAACACTTATTATATTCGATTATCATTTCATTTAAGTTGGACAGGATGAAAATATTACATACATCACACATACAAACACAATGTATGTTTTCTTTTTTAAATATCCATGTCCCCTCCCAATGTGAAGCATATGGCCTCCAAATGGAGGTATCTCAACGGAAGTTTTTTTCTACGAGAATTGTTTGTTACTCAATCGCTCCATCTCACGTTTTTTTTTCAAAGTTAGTAGTAGGGAAGGAAGGATAATGCTAGAACTAGTGGTCAACTAATCGCTATTGCTACACCCAGTTATTAAAGGATCAGAAGAATTGGAGGAGAGGAAATAATGTCAATTGACATCACAAACACCCAGTCTTCGATCACGACTTTGAATTGAATGATTCTCAAATGATCTGACCAGGAATCGAACCCAGACCTGCGTAATGGGTCTAAGTAACTGGGCCACAGCAGGCAACAATTAAGTTACCATTTTAAATTTTAAAAATGTATTCGAACTTGAGACCACGCTACAATCTGACAAATTGGTCCGAAAACACTACATTCTGTTATCAAACTACTTCTTGCACCAAGCACTAATATACTTAAAGGCTTTGGGTGAAAGCTCATTCACGAAATCCTAACTAAATGCACACGTATTTTGGACCGCTTTGTCGAACATCTGGACCGAAAGTCCTTAAGCGATGTTCGTTATGGCCATTATGGGAGAGTGGTTAGTTAATTGTGGACAGCAAGTCAAGTGCTTCGGGACCGAACGTTGGTGGCCGATTACAGCGAGAATAAGCACTTGATTTTGACTACGGAATTATGGTTTTCACTACAAAGGGTCGGGGGTTGTAAACCATTCTGAATGAAAAATATATTTTTTAAGCTTGCATTTTTTTCTAGCTATATTTTGCGTAAAAAATCCATTTTACAGTTTTCTCGTTTAATATCATCGATATGAATACAAGAGTTTGTGTTTTAAAGATTTTACAGTTCTTTTTACGGAAATGGTTCGATGGCTTAGTTTCTCAATCTTTTTTTAGGGAGTTATGATAAAAGAATAGGGCTACAATTAGTGGTGAGCCGATTGCTTTAAAACATCCGTGTTAATAAGGACCGGTTAGGTTGTAGAAAGTTTATTAAAAATTTAAACATTACTAACTGTCATGTATATTAACAAAAATTCACTAACCAATAAACAAAAGTGTCCGTACTGAGATTCGAGTCTGTGACAAACACAACCAAATCCAACGTTTCTGATAGCAGTGAAATAATCTTTTTATACTTTCGATGGATTCGGCGGTAATTTTGTAGACGTTCATTTTAATATAAAATGTAAAATCACTTTTTGTTCCCTAACAAAGACTATGCCGAGGCAACCCGAGAATAAATTCCCGGAAAATCGAGGCTTTCCGTCAGTCTCAGTCCCTGTGACGTTTTTATTAAACAACTCAAGACTTCAAAACATTATTTTTTTTTATGAAATTTGTATAAATATGATTGTATTCATTCAAATACAGTTTTGATAATTCATAAATCTTGAAAACAACACATCATATAATATGTCCACTGAACGTTCGTGTAACAGATGCTAGTTTACAATAATAACCATAAAATTATTGATGCAGTGTATTATTTTTCGAATAAAATGGATTCATCGATAAAATCAAACGAATCCTTCAAATGATGTGTAATAAAAAGCAATATAAATATTTACAATATAATTTTGACATCAATTGAAAATTATTGTTTTGAGCTACCGTTCATGTGTTATGGATTATAATTTTCACTGAAACACTTTTTCAATGTTGATTCAACTTTTATTCCATATATCATAATTGTACACTTTTAAATAAATCACTAATCTTATGATCGAATAATAACAACGTGAGTATCAAGAGGTCTCTACTGGATCTGACGACCGTTCGATTTGAACTTTGATTTGAACTGAACTGGGAAGGAGTAGGATATCGGTTTTGGGCGTTGAAAGGTTATTGTTGCAATTATAGTATGTCATAGAGTATTAACATAGTACTTTATGACATAATGTCGAGTATACATAACACATGCATAGAAATATTAGCTTATTTCTCATTCATAAAAAAAAAATGTGCTACTTTCTGTGGTCACAGGATGCAAGAATTTCCCGGAACATGAATATTTTATGTCAAAAAATCCGAGACTTCGAATTCGCCATTACCTAAAAATTTTCCAAGTTATCATAAAATGTAATAACGTCCCGGACACTGGCAGATGTATTTAAACTAAATGTTCAGATAAAACGAAGTAAAAATGTTTACATTTCCTCACAATACAATACGGCCTAAAGCTCCCGAGACATATCTCAAGCGGCAACAAAACATCGAGCGGGAAAAACTTTCCGAAACTTTTCGGCTTTTAAAAAATCGAAGCTTATCTGAAAGAATTATTTTTTTTCTTGCGGCAATTCATCAACTAAATTCCGCCTAGGCTGCGGCGAAAGTTTTTTTTTATTATGTGTTATTTATTGAAGTATTAAATTTTAATTTTCTTGATGTTCTAAGAAGAGCTTTTTTGCGGAGTTATTTTTCAGCATCCGGAAAACTTGGCCATTATTTCCGGAACGCTAAGATTAAACGCAATATTCAAAGGAGAGGCTTACGAACTTTTTTTTGCGGATAAGTGAAAATGAAATACTTGTAATTACTATTCATCAACAGTTAGAAATATATCATTTTTAAATTTGATAAATAGTCATCAGCACAGTTGGTCTTTTTTCGTTTTAGTAACGTAGTTAAAGGGTTTAAGAGTTTTTTAGTCCAGGTTTTCTTGGATACAATCACGTCTTTATTTGGTGTTTTGGTGGATTGCATATTTTTATTTTACGGAGATAACACTATTGAAATGTGTATTAACTGAGATTACTTCAATTTATAATACTTTAAGACGAGTAGAATCTTCTACTTCTTCTTTGGCCGTCTTCGGGGATATGTACGCCGAGGTATCTGAAGCTGTCAACCCTCTCGATGATCTGTCCCGCGCTGGTAAGGGTTCTATCAGAGTCATGACAGATTTGGTTACACATCACATTGGTCTTACTAGTAAATTTGAATCGTTCAAACTATGTACATTCTCACAGATTTTGTCACTAACGACCCGGGTTTCGCCTTTCGGCATCTTCAGGCGTTCAAGTGCACGGATGAACTTGAACTGACGCTTAGTAAATTAATGTTTCGTGTTTATATAATAAATAAATGTATCACTGAGTCTAAAGCCATTGCTGGCGAAAAGGATAAGCTCATGGGAATACCCAAAGATTTGAGTAGTGAATGGTTTTAAGAATTATATTTATTTGTTTGTCGGCAAAGGTTTTATGATTATATTTATATAGGGTATAGAAGTGGAGATCCCGGTAGGTTTAATTTTTCATTTTAAATCGGAAGTCTATGCAACTGTGCTCTATTTATTTCTAAGTGTTAATTTTTAGACCAATGCGACCTGAGTTAGTTCCTAACCCATCAATAGTCTAATAGAATAGTAGTAGAATATTACAATGCATCTAACGTTTGCTTCTAAAATACCTCTTGCCACTTCACCTTTAATGGGCCCATATAATTTTTAGTATACACAAAGACGTGTGTAAATAAACAAAACGATGTTTATCAAAAAACTTAAGCATAAAAATTTTAAACGAGTTTTCTCAAATATCTTGTAATTACAAACAAACATATTTTAGTATCAGTAATTTTAAATAGTTAAAAAAATGCGTATGAATTATTTATTATTAAGATTTAATATGGATTGAAATATTCATTGTCTATTTTACTAACATTGTTATCAATTTTCTTCCGAAGACACTGAAGCAAAGAAAAGATTTATACACAAATAGCAGGTAGGCTTTGATGCGAATAAGTTCAATACGCGCGTTGTTATATTAACGTATGTTCGTATACGTAATCTAATTAAGGCAATTTTCTCCGTCTTAATATTCTATGTCCCCATTCTCCCCTGCATCTTGTCAACCCCTTCTACAACGACATGTCAACCGAGTATTATGCATAATTTAAATTGAGCACAATCGTAACCATATTCAAGAAGAAACTTTCAGATAAACGTTTATTTTATCATTTCGAAGAGATCTTATACTGAAGTTAAATTTCATTCTGTAGAATTACAAGTAAAAGTTGACACTATAATAAATATATATTGTGGAACCCCGATTTATTTTTCCCGTATTTATCCTTTTCCTGCATTCATTGTTATTTTTTTTTATTATACCGGCAAATAATAACAGTGTAAAACAATATCACAATCATTGTTTTCACGCATATATCGTTGTATTTAAATTCTTACTATTTGTATCAATTAAGCCTTCGAGAGGTGAAATGACCCAACTAGTAAAATAATAAACTTTTTTCTGGGTAGAGTTAAGTACAATCACGACTTTAATTTGTATTTGATGGATTGCATATTTTTATTTTACGGAGATAGCACTATTGCGATGTGTATTAACTGAGGTTACTTCAATTTTACGATACTTTAAGACGTGTAGAATATTACAACGTGTCTAATTTTTTTCTTCTAAAATATCACATGGCTCACTTTATTTCTAATAGGCCCAATTGATACAAGTTCAATGAACTTTAAAAGAATACTATTATAAATAAGAATAATATTTTTAACTACATCTGAACACTAAAAACCGTATACGGTAAATGAATGAAAAACATTTTTTTTATAATTAATATGCATTAACCGCAAGATGCTTCATGTAAATCTTAATCCTCTATCGATACTGTCAACAAACAAAGCTGTAACTCATCATTGGTCATGTAAATGATGAAAGTTTTGTCATCTATTGTATAAGCTCTCAATAAGTGAAGTGAGCCAAGTAGTAAAATGGTAAACTCTTTCTATTGGACTTTTAAGTACAATCAAGACTTTATTTGTTGTTTTGATGAATTTCACGTTTATATTTAAAGAAAATAGCATTATTACAGCATCACTTCACTTTTACAATACTTTAAGACGTGTAAAATATTATAACGCATCGAACTAATTTTTTTCTCAATTACCACTTGGTTCACTTTACCTCTCATGGGGGCTCATAATTAAAAAAAATAAAATAAGAGACGTTGGAAATATTGAAACACAAACCACGTTGAATAGCAAGTGTGTTTAGTGCAAGAAAATGAATTACCAAGTGTTTTGCCGGAAATTTAGAGAGAAAATAAATTCGAGGTTTGTTTACGGGATTGTAAAAGAAAACTTTTACAAGTATACCCATTAAAATTCCCCGTATTCACATTTTTACAGAGATAAACAACAGTGTGCTTGTTTCACTATCACTTTTGTGCAAACTCTCAATTCTTGATGCAGAGGAACTAAATTTGAATAATTTTAACTATCTTAAGGCTTAAATGGCAAGATCAAATCTTATTTAACACTTTGGAATATGTGGAATACTTATTTATAGATATATGCAATTTTCACAGCGCAACATGAATTTGATAGTCCAATATTTGTCAGAGTTTTTTTATTCATCTCTTACAGGGAAGTCAGTTTGGCTTTTATGTCTTTAAAGTTTCTTACAGCGACAGTGAATAAATTTCTCGACGTCAATTTACAGCCAAATGCGTAACTTGCCTTTTAAATTTCATTTTTTTATACTAGTATGGTACAGCTTTGTAGTTTCATATAAATAATACATTATAAATTATTTCATTATTCACTGTCAACATTTAGTAGAAAAGTCAACAAATTAAAAATAATTGTTTGTTATGATTTGTGAAAACGGTCCTGATTTTAATAAATAAATATGAAATCAGTGCAAAGTAATGTTTTATTTTTTTGTAATTTACAATATTGAAATTATGTACATATGATTAAAATTTAAACAGTTTAAATTGTGTACACTCCACACGTTTTGCCACTAACGAATAAGGTTTCGCCTTCCGGCATCTTCAGGCGTTCAAATGTTCGAATGGACTTGAACTGACCGTCCAAAATGCCAAAAGACGAAACCACAGTCGTTAGTGACTAGGTGTACAGAATATTAACGAATTAAATCATAAAGTATTTTTATTTATTGAGAAATCAATATATTTTTATGGAACTGTCTAGTCTAATAATAATCACACATTTAATTTAGTCGTGAGATTTTTTTGCTAATTTTCATCGAACATTCGTTGTAAGCGAATGTATAGTAGAAGTGTTCAGTAGCCAAATAGTTATCCACGCCTAATAAATGTAAGTCAGTGAAACGAAAATGTCTGACGTGAGAAGGGGCTGGCGGTTGTGATTTAAGTGTTTTTCATTTTACGGAGAAAGGGCATTTCGTTTAAAATGTTTTCCGCGCGAATAGAACGAGAGAATGGCCTTGCAAGAAACACGCATCCGTGATACACGAAGATTTTACCTATAGTTCTACAAAAAAAAATGTACAAATCACAAGCCGATTATTTTTCTTTAGATAAATCGATTGGTAAATCTGGAATATGAGATTTAGTTTAACCCTTCTCTTACTATGCAAAAAAAAGCACAAGCTCCTAAGCTGTGTATCCGTTACATATCAGACAAACAGGAGTGAATCATGACAATTATATGTAGTACTGCTGTAGTAGTGTTATATATTTGTCATGATTCACTCCCGTTTGCCTGAAGTGTAACGAATACACAGCTCAGGAGCTTGTGCTTTTTTTTGCATAGTAAGGGAAAGGTTAAGTATGTTCTCGCCGCCTGTGTGGTCTAGTGGTCAACGTCGTTGGCTACCGCCACGGAGGTCACGGGTTTGAATCCCAGAACGGGCAGTTTTATAAATTGATTTTTCTTTCAATCGATTTATGAATTTCTGTTCAAAGGCATGGATGTATGTGATGTCCGTTAAATAAAAATATGCAATCCAACAAAACACCAAGTAAAAACGTGATAGTAATTAGAAGTATAAGAATGAAGTTTTACCATTTTACTAGTTAGATCACTTCACCTCTAGAGGGTCCAATTCAAATTATATGAGAGAATAATTTTTGAGAACGCTTTTTTAAAAAATTTACAATTTCGACTGAAGGTGCTTGATGTAAATTTAACTTTAAATTATAATTATTGGTCAGTTCGAGTGTATTCGCGCATTGAGTAACACTAGAAGATGCCGAGAGGCGAAACCCGGGTCGTGTTCGACTAAGATTCTTATGGAAACATACATTATGAAAATGATTCAAATTTTTGCTCTTTTAATAGTAAAATATTGTATATATTACAATATACGATAGTGATGGAACTATAGTAAATAATATTGGCATGGATGGGTAAGTGAATTTTGTATTGTATTATATTTATATGAGAATTAAAAGTCTACCGTTTCTTGTGAGTCCCTCCCGCGATGACGTCGTGGTTAAATTAATTTAATTTTAACCTTTCAAGATTTGAACCGAGGCGGTTGATTTTAATTGGTAAGCATTTTTGATGCCACTGTGGGATGTTTAATTACTCACTAACGTCACTTCGGAGACTCTTTGGGTGTTAAGCCAACCGAAAAAAAACGGATTTCGCGATGAATGTAGCTGTATTTTTTAAGTCAAAAATGGCGTAATTCTAAGAGAGATTTCCTTCATTAGAAAGAACATTGAAAGAGAAATGTAGGAGAGTCAAAAATGAATATTTTTTACTACTATCCAAAGTAGCTTTACAATTTTGACATATCGTCGTCTTGGGTAAACAAGGTTCCACCTGAAAAAAAAAACTTTTTCATGGAAACGATATTTTGGATTAAAAATAAATTAAATGTATATCTTACGTATTAACTATATTTCAATGTCGTTATTATATAAGCATATTTAGAATAGACGAAACTGCAGATAGAACTTAAGTACTCTCAAATGTTTTAATGGCTGAAATAAATCTGCAGGTAGAACTTTTGTGCACTAATTCGTGTTGGCATTGATTATTTTTAAAATTTTATTAACAATCTGTATGAGGATTTAACTAACCGTTTCTGAGACTGCGTTTTTTTAATTATGCATTCAGATGGAACTTTCTTGTTCTGTTATATATGTAATATTCGTATGTTGAAATTTTGATTTCATTTTGAAATTGACTTTTGTAGTGATCGAAGATTTAAAGTAGTCGATTTTATCTTTTTTGAAATTTGGCATTATCGTCAACTAGTTGAAACTAAATTCATTTTGGAAAAAACCCCTTATTATTATGAAAGTATCATATTATACAGTGATGCACAACCTTTACCTTCTAGCGGGCCGCATAAAACAAATTTATCGATGGTTCGGGCCGCAATGAAAAAGATGATTTAAAGTACGCTCAATCCTTTTTTTATTTTATACAGAAAATAATGTATGTTCCATGTAAAACAGCCTTAAAAACGTGTAAAAAAGATTAAGTGAATTTAGATAAAGAATTTAGATAGGTTCCATTTTATTATTTTGACCGTGTTATTTAGAAAATAAATAAGCCATGCAAAAAAAAGATCATGAGTACTTGCTTATTAAAAATCATTTCATTGAGAAATATTTATGTTTCATTTATATGCAATTCATAAGTTAATGCGTTCATGGTCTTTGTTAATTTTTAACTATTTTTTTTAATTTGACATAATATTTGTAAGCCTGTTTCTATGAACCGATTTATTCTCCTTCATTGAAGAAAAAGCTTGCTTAAATTTGTTTAATAAATGTTTTACGTGAAAAAAGTATGTTTGAGAAAGAGATTTAAGGGCCGCCACAAAATTCAAAAAGGGCCGCATGCGGCCCGCGGGCCGAGGTTTGTGCATCACTGATATTATATAACTCAATGTGTGGGTGTAGAAATATTGGCTGCCTTTTCGATATATGTACATGTACATAGATACAAACTTATGCCAAAACAAAGTTTTAATATTAAGGTTGAATAAGATAAATTAGAGTTATCTTATCACTTTTATCTCTGTACAAAATAACCACGCCCTTCGTTATCGGAATATTTATTTAATGAATAATAAACCATAGTTTCCTTTCAATTTTACCTTTTTTAGATATACCAAGCCTCTGTTTACATTATGATGATTGACAACGTATTCATCCTGACTGTTATTTTTTAATTTAAGAATTTAAGAATTGGAATCAATTTTTAGTTTATTTTTGTGAACGTTACGACGTTCTGTCTGATGATTTAATATGAACTAAAAGTGGCTGATGTCTGATAATTGTAAATCTACAGAGTAAAGGGTAATGAAAAAAAAAGTGTTAAATAATTTTAAAGATTATCTCAAATGTTGTGCACTGATGTGTTCAAATAATGACGTCTTAAATATAGATATTATATTATTTATACCAAAACACAACAGTGTCAATCGATCCCAAGTGAAGGTGAATATTGTCTCAGGAGCAGTTATGTACGGCTACGTTACTCATATGTACTTAAAACAGCTGATGAAATGACAGATAATACCAAAATGTTGTAAATTTTCAAGTATAGATGAACATCGAAATTTAAATAATTGCCAGGAGTATCTTAGGTGCAGACAAGACTAATATACGACGATAATTTTTAATAGACATCATTCTGAAAATATATGCATCATGAAACACAGTAGTGAAGTGTTTTGAAATGATTGTTAAACTTTGTGTTTACTATGTCATAAAAACAGCTGAAGAAATTAAAGATCCACTCGCTCTCCGTTTGACACTGCACAATTTTTAATGTCGATACTAAGCTATGATATATTTAAAAAAACGCTGATTTTTATTTGAGTACATCCTACATATGAGAACTGTTTTATAAATAATTAACATTACCGATTAGAAAAGAAGTAAAAAATAACTTACCTTTGTTTCAAAATTCTGCACACATTGACTGAAACATTTTTTTTATGAGATTCGGGAGTAATTACCTGAAACAAAAAGAAAAAAAGTTATAAGATATTGAACTTAAATTTTAATTTCATTTATAAGTTTATCAGCGATTAGTAATTTAGAAGCATGTTATAAGCATTAGCCTTATTCAATTCTGTAGTTCTAATCAAATGAAAATATTATTTGTGATTTCGCAAACAAAACATTCATTGAAACAGAATATCGTGCTTGGATGAAGAAAAAGAAAGATAAAAAAATATTAATCTTAATCGTTGCTTCAAACTGCTTATCGTAGAACTATACATAGAAAGAATTATTATTCACCGTCAGATAATTTTTTTAAGGAGTGCTGAATGCCAATAGATTTTGAAATCAATCATTCATAAATAATTTGTCATAGCCATAAATCAAAAATATTTTGATGTTAAGATTGTATTTATATCAATCTGATAATTCAACAAGATATTAGGAATATCTCTGTTCTTGCACAATTTGAATACTTTTTTTTTATATCACATTTATTTATCGATAATTTCGCAATTTCGTAAAAATAAATCTACCTAATACATCAAAATAATACAATGGCTTAGTTCCATTGCGCTAAAACTAAAAGTTGTTTTGACACATCTAAACTGAGTTGTAAAAAAGTGATACTTATTATTTGTCTTATCTTCTTAGTCAATCATTAAGTAATTTATCTCAGTTCAGTTGGAATTTGTTGTAAGTAAAAATAGAGATTGTTTTAATTTCTTTATTTATATTATATTTTGCAAACATCTGCCTATCGATAGACAGCTAGTATTTTATTATCTATATCCGTTCTCAATGTCGAGTATATGTTCTCACAATGGAAGAATCTCAACAGAACTTTGCTATTCAGTCGCTCAACCTCTCTTTTTCAAAGAGATATTAGAGATAGATGGATAAAGCCAAAACATGACTAGTGGTGAATAAATCGCTTTCGGTTATTTAAGGATCGGAAAGGGTTCCGGGAAGGAATTTCTAGACATCACAAACACCCATGCCTTCGAACAGAAATCGATTATTCGACCGAAAAAATGCTGTTCGTTCTGGGACTCGAACCCGTGAGATCCGGCACGGAAGCCCACTACGTTCACCGCTGCGCCATAGGAACTGACATTGCGAAGCTATAGAAGGGAGGTATTTAAATATACTAAGTTATAGAACTTAAAACTTTTTTTTTACTTATCTGTCTATGAAACTAGTTACTAGACAGATAAGTCTACTAAAAGTATTTTCCGGGTATTTGTTTTGATCGGGATTTTGGCTGTCACGTTTTTCATCGAATCCTATATAAAAAGGCAGTTCGTCAACAGTCGTCATTAGTTGGTAGAATAGATTCATGGTTGAATTAATCAAATATTCGCCCGTATTGTTATTTCAATGCTATCATTATTTCAACATATATTACTGCAATCAATACCAAATTGCATGTAAATTGACATCGTGGGTGCATTGTGTGCACATAAAATAAATTGTCCATTTAGTGTCAGTCTAGCGTGGGTGTTTTTTTTGTTCATTTTTATTTCAAAAAAGTCTCAGAAAAATAATGTTAAATATTCATCATTATCTTGCTATTTTGCTATATTTTTTTTTATTGTGAAATCTGCTTAATAACTGCCGCGTTTGCTATACAGAACTATATAAACTGCTGCTTTTGCTACAAAATAGATTTTAATTTATCAACAATGATCATACTAAGCTTGGTTTTTTTTAAATGGTACTCATTACTAGATATATATATGCGGAATTGAACAACTCATATGGAGATTTCCGTCTTTGTTTCCAGAGCCCTCATATAATTCAGATGACTTTTTGGCCAAGCGGCCAACGTTAATGTCTTCATATTTATAAAAAAATAAACATTTCATATTTTTTTTAATAATAAGACTGCTGCTTCAGTGCAGTACACCGACATATTGGTTAATTTATTTAATAATGGGAAATTAGTACAGAAAATAGTCAACATAAGAAGTGACAGTGGACACCTTTAAATGTGGTTGTAGACGGTTGGGGCTTAGACTCCAGTATGAACAGTTTGTTAAGTTGATTTGTGAACATTTCATCAAATGAAAACTGTAAATATCTTATTTAGAAAAAGTGTTTTTACTGACTCACAATTCACACTTCCTTAACGGAAAATGAAAATAATTATAAAAGTATATTGTAATTATATAAAACAAAGAATTAAATAACACAATCTTCTGAGGAATAAATAAATCAGCAAGTAAACTAGATTATGTACGTTTTCAATTCAATTCCCGGTTTAGTTGAATTGGGTTGGGTCGGGAGGAAGTTAACGTAATTCACTTGCAGAGAAAATACATAGATGCACCTGCATTTTTCAATTTGTTGCACAGGTACTCTGTCATAATGCAATTCAAAATGCAATATGTAATTGCGATTCCCCGCCATGTTACAATATTGCAATTCGGACTAGAAAAGAGGCTCGTGGCCAAGTAAAGTTTGTGGTATAAAATATATGTATTAAATAATTTCTTCAATTGTTGTCAAATTATCAAAAGAATTGTTGTCTTTGAAGGTTTTCAAAAGATTCATTTTTAAACATTGATTTTTATTTTTTTATAATCCATTACCGTTCCCACTGTTCAGAAATTGTTACTTAGTTTTTTTTCCTTTTCTATCTTTTTTTCGAAGAGTAAAAAGCTAAAAAGATAATGTTAGGACAGGACTTATTGTAAATTAATCGCTCTCACTTTGCCTTGTTAATTGTAGGGTTGGAAGGTTAGGAGAGAATTTTGTAGGTATCAAAAACACCCATGCTGTTCGTACTGGGACTTGAGCCCGTGATATTCGTCACGGAAGCCAACGACGTTGATCAGTGGGTAATATATGTACATATCAACCCGAATAATAGTATCTGCTTTTTTTGATTGATTCAGCATTGGCCTGGTAGAACTACATTGGAATAAAGTATTTTAGTTCTACAAATATTATTATATGTTTATTGCAGTTGATAGCGGTTTCGGCGTATGCCTTCATCAGAATTATGTTTAACTACTAACCACTAACATTAACTCACCTATATAAACTGACTTAGAAGAGATAAACAATATATCCTGTCATCCATTCTAACATCCTAATTTATATTCAAAATTACAGCATTATATTTAATAAATTGAATTAATTGTTTCTTGGAACGACAATAAATTTGATATTGTTTAAAATTAGTTTAAAATAAAGTGAAGCTATACACCGAAATAGCTATCAACTTAGATAATGTTTGTATAACTAAAATATTGTGTTACTTTTTCACATTACCTGCATTTCAGTTTATGAAAATAAATAAATACCTGCTAACAATAAAAATATCATTTAAAAAAATGTTTTGAGTTACCAATTCTAAGACATTAAGGCTGTTTGCATGTTCGAATCAAGACAACCTTTAGACTACTGATTGACAATGGTACAATATTTTCACTGTATCATCTGAAGTCAATAAGCATTTTACATGAGTTTAATAGCATAACATATCTAAATATTTTATTTGATCTGCTTTGGTGCAACGACGAGCAGTTTGCTTTCCCTAAACGTCATGCGAAGAATAAAAAACAAGCGAAATATGAGAATGTTGCTGAAAATTGTGAATTAAGTATTTTGTAACAAAACATATTCTGAAATATTGCGCTTTAGAACTATGCATGACACAATCAACCATTATCTTGAACACAGGATACCGGTATCATTATAGTTGGGTTTATTTATATGATATCTAAATATTATATTCTATAAATTATATTCTATAAGATATTTTTATCTATCACTTTTCCGGCCGTACGAAACAAATGCAAATATTGATTGTTTTAATTGTATTATGACAAAAGTACTGAAAAAGATAAATTTACCATATGCAATTTTACCATAGCCGCCTGTTTGGTTGAGTGGTTAACGTCGTTGGCTACCGCTACGCAGGTCACGGGTTAGAATCCCAGTACGGGCAGTTTTATAAATTGATTTTTCAATTGATTTATGAATTTCTGTTCAAAGGCATGGATGTATGTGATGTCTTGAATTGCCTCCTCCCACCCATCCTATTCTATGATCGGGGCGTATGGAGAGCGATTATCTAACCACTAGTCCTGTCCTAGCCCTTTACTTCTATTCTTTCTCTCTTTGGAATAAGAGAGGTTGAGCAACTGAGTATCAAGCAGTTCTCGTAGAAACATTTCTGTTGAGACAAACTCCTTTAGGACTCCATATGCTCCATATTGGGAGCGGACTTTTTGAATTACACCGAATTTGTTGATTCGAAATCGATAGCCAACGAAATTGGTTTTTAACTATCAGAAAAAAATTCATTGACAAATTTGACAATGTTACAATTTGTTTAAAAAGGTGATGAATACTTTAACAAAACGAGTTACAAACAAACCTCATGCGAAAAATATCAGAATAAAGCAGTTCGAACAAGACGCTTTCAGAAACGAACAACTTAGATGTTATCATAAGACACTGAAAGTATTATATAAAAAAATGATTTACAAACATTACCAGCATCCAAAATTATCCTCAAATACTATGAGCTAAAAATTTTAAAAATTAATTAAATCATACAATCTTTTTGAAATTACAATGTTAATGACAATTTTCTGTCATACATAAATATTATTTAAGATGTTAAAATTGATTGTATAAGATTGATAACAAAATCCGTTCTTTCCCCAAAACACTTGAATAGTTCTAGGTTAACCGAGTCCTTTGTTAACGTTTTTGAAAACCCACCGCTGGATATATCTCCATAAGGAAGTCATATGTTCCACATTGGGAGAGAACATGGGTAATAAATATATATGTACGTAATCATTTTGAATTGTAGTAATTTGAGTATATGAACAAAATGCTCCAAAATGATATTTTTAATATTATTTTTAGATCCGTCCGTGATTGTGCAACTCTGCAATTTATTAAAGGTAAAATACCCCGGAGCACTATTGTTTTCGCGTAATGGTTTTTTTATATAAGTATATTCCAACAATAAATAGAAAGAATATTTTCCAATTTGTGTTATTTTTGGGGAAATATCCCTAAAAGTATAAAATTTCATTGCGGAATCAGTATAAAAATTAATTGGAGTGCCTCTTCAATATTTCTGTTTTAATATAAAATAAATGTTCCTTTAGGAAAATCTTTCAGCTTAATTGTTATGCAAAATAAAACAAGCCTACAAATGATTTGTTATTTCAGTAATATTCATGATTAATTCTCCCATTGCTCGAAAATTATCTTTTGTTTAATATTCATAAAGAGAAAAAAAATATATTCAGATTGATATTATTTGTGTAATAACTGCCGGGTTTTCAATGGATTGGTCAACATTGACTTCTACTACAGCTCTCACAGGCACAAATCCATACGGATAGTCATTTTTCAATAAATTTATGGATTTGTGCTCGAAGGCATGAATGAATGTGATGTTTAAAATTCCCTTCGACCCTAAAGTCAGGGCGTAGTTAGAGCATTCAGCTTACAACTAATGCTGCTCTATACTATATAGGGCTTGCAATTTACCGTCAAATTGAAATTACCGGTAAACGGTAAATAATTTCACCCATAACTTTTTACCGGTAATTTACAGCTAAATGAAAAGAATATAGATAAAAAGATTCTAGATTGAAACGAAAACAATCTAAAATATTTCGGAAATGAATGTCATATAAAATTTAATAAATGTCGGATCCTATGGCGCAGCGGTTAACGTTGTCATTACTGGTTTTAGTCCCAGTACGATAAGCATTTTTCCGATCGATTTATCGATTCCTGTTCGAAGGCATGGGTGTTTATGATGTCTACAACTTCCCTTCCGCCCTTCCGATCCTTCATTAACTGGGCGTAGCGAGAGCGATTGGTTAACCACTATGTTGAGACTATGTGCTCTCTACATTAGAAGCGGGCATGGATTTAAAAATATACATTTAATGGTTTCACTAAGATATGAAAATAAACGATTTAATTATCATTTACATGTTACGTCGAGCTACGTTAATTTTGAGAGAAGTTAAAAATATTAGCGTTTTAGTTTAAAATAAACTCAATATTCTCTGATTTACTTAAGAATAATGAGAGAGTTATTTCCCAATATATTACATATTAGTTTTATTGATTGAATTGAAATTTACTTAGTACAGCTCCATAATAGTAATTTGAAAAAAAAATAGTTGTACAAATAATTGATAGCTGTAACGACTTACTCTCTTATCAGAACTATGATTAAACTTAAATAAACTTAGCTATATATGAGGGGTAAAACTATCTTTATGCTCGTGAAATGTTGAGATTTGCACGATAGGCAGCTGATTTTGTAATACTTACGATTTTGCACTGTTTGCCTTTGAAACGTTCGGCTAGCATATTCGGCAGTTTACGTTCCCAGTATGAAAATAAACGAACTGCTTGTATTCATAACACGTAACCCGGTTTGGCAGTGCGCGTCAGAACGTTATTAAATTTAATAATATATTATAATATACTATGAGTAATTGCATTCTTCGACGTTGCGCGACCGCGAGCCTAACAAATGATTTTCGGGTTAGTCATACGCAGCAACAATGGATGGATACCTTAATTGCGTTCTACAAGTAATTAATATTTATATCGCATACTAAAGTGTATGGGATATCCATATTGCGCACCGAAAATTCTCTTTAAACTAGTCAACCTCGATACAAGCGACTATCCAAAATTTATAGGAAAGTGTAAATTTGTTAATTATATCCTGTTGTTTCTCAATTTTAAACAAAGAGTCACAACTCGTAAAGAAAATAGCAGGTAGAACTTGTCGATTTTTTAAACCGGTTTTTAAATTCACGACATTTGAAAACCGGTTTATTGAACTTGGTTACCCTTATGCAAATATTGCAAATAATATTTAAACTTTTTATTATTATTAAATTAAAAAAGTTAGTATTTCGACTTGATTGTGATAATGAGATGAAATATTATCTTGTTTAATAGTCAGTAAACATCATTGATTTTTTCCAAAGTCGATTTTTGTTTAAGCCCTAATTACAGGTAACCCCTTCCTCCCCCGATAAGTCGTGGATAAACGTTTTGGGCATGATTGTGGCAATCCGCGTTAAACGGAGGATTACAATATACAATTACAAATGTGAAACAGTAGTATTTCAATATAATACACTATTGATAACAAAATAACATAGTAAAAGAAAAAAATGTATAATTATCTTCGTAGGGTCCGTAGCAAAGCGGTCAACGTCGTTTGCTTCGGCGACGGGTCTCACCGGTTCGAGTCCTATTACGAACAACATTTTTCAATTTATGGATTACTGTTCGGAGGCATTGGTGTTTGTGACGTCTAAATATTCCCTCTTATCCTCCCAATCCTAAAATAACGGAGCGTAGCGCGAGCGATTAGTCAACCACTAGTCGCCTGCTGTGGCCCAGTTGGTTAGAGCTTGCTCTACCGATCACGTACGTCTGGGTTCGATTCTCGGTAAGATCACAATGAATTTGAGAATCATTCAATTCAAAGTTGTGATCGAAGACTGGGTGCTTGTGATGTCAATTCACAACATTTTCCTCTCCTCCCATCCTTCTGATCCTTTAAAAACTGGGTGTAGCAATAGCGATTAGGCAACCACTAGTCCTAATCTAGCCTTATCTTTCTTTCCCTTCTACTTTGAAAATAAGTGAGATTGAGCAACTGAGTAACAAACAGTTCTTGTAGAAAAAAAATCTGTTGAGATACTTCCATTAGGAGGCCATATGCGGAGCATTGGGGGCGAACATGAATAAAAAAATCCTAACGATATTCTTCTATCCCCTTATCTCTTCGAAAAAGAGAGGTTAGGCAACAATAGCAAACAGTTTTTGTAGAAAAAAAACTTGGTTGAGATACTTCCATTAGAAAGGTATATGTTAAACATTGGAAGCAGATATGGAATAAAAATACAGAATTTAGATTACACTGCCTGCGCGTTTTATGTTAAATCCAAGTAAATGCCGGGAAAAAATATTAAAAACCGATCGACTTACGATGAATCCGCAGTCGTCAAGGTCGTGATGAGCGATGTTTACTTGTACTTAAATGAACAACTCCAGTTGACTTAACGAGAGCCGGAGATTATTTGGTTTGCACCAAGCCACATCCGATACTAAAAATTGTTTACTTTATTATATATTTGTAATTACATAATATTTCTTAAGACGTCATACATTTATTGGTCCGTTCTTTTTTTTAATAAAGCCAACTTTATTATGATCACCAACTTTCTACTTTGACAGATGGAAGCGAGGGAGAATCTGCAATTTGGTCGAAAAAATACATTGGCATATTTTTTTGTTTTTCAGCCACAAGTTTTCCAATATGTGGCACCCTGCCCTGGCGTTAGCTTGGACAAGAATGAAAGAATTTACTCATATCAATGGAATGTCTTTGTTATTATACCTACCTCAAGCCAAGAAATAAATTGAGAACTTGTAGCATACGGTATTTCTTGAAAGAGGTCGCTGGCTTCCTGTATAGTTTAGCATCCCTACGTATTCAACTTTGAATATTAATATTTGTTCGGTGATTCTTCCGTTTACGAATTCTCTGCACACCGATTTTTGCTTTTATATCGAATAATATTAAATAACTAAAACATATTTATATACATTTCATTTTATATACATTTCACTCTCTTGAAGCTCGAAGATTGTTTTCAAGTTTAAAGCATTTTTCTCTTCTCCTTCGGGGCCGAGTTAATAATCCTGAAATTCTCATGACTATTAATTTACATGCTCCCAATTTATTTTTACGTGGGCAAAACTACGAGCAAAAACTTTTTTTTCTAAAAACTTATACCTCGCTTAAGAGGTATGAGTCACCAGTTCCAAGGGCCGTTCGATTGATCAACTAGAGAAGTGGACATTTTCAGTGATAGTATTTGTGAACTGTTTGTTAAATTTTATTATTTTATTTCTTGATTTTGTATGTTGATTTTGATGTATTGTGTAGATTTATTTTATATTTTGTCTCTTTATATTTGTCAAGTACAGCTGTTATGTCATGTACTATAATTTTAATTTTTAACAATAAATAAATATTATATCGTGCTTTTTATAATAATTCAGCAATAAAATATATTTTTAATATTACTTCAATTCACTACATCAAAGCAACAGTATCACAATCTGAAAATATTATTTTCGAGATAATGACAGTATAGGATTTGTCAAAATATAACATACGGTTTTAAAAGAGTACAGGTTTTTTTTGTATATATGTAGTTATGCACAGAGACTATGAAACCCAGCAGTAGGCTGCCAATACATTAACACGGGGCTCGTTTAATTTCAAAGCTATTCGTGGTGTTCCGGAACAGAGATCTATTTTTTATTACTCTTACAGAATTATACGGAATAATTAATAAAGTTTTCAAATTATACTATAAACATATACATTTATTAATCAATAGTTGAAAATTTATAAAATTAATTTAGAATTGCATGAGTGAAGATTTGAGAAAAGTTCCGAGATTGAGATATAAATACGTTTTATTCTTTTTACTCAAATAACATGTTTCAAACGTTCGACTGAAACCTTTGTAGATATTATATTTTAGGTCAGAAGCACTAGATGTACGCCACTGCTTGCTTTAATATAGTTTTAATGCATATGGATACATTATATAACATATATATATGCGATAATATTGGCTGATATATGAATATATGCATAAATATTTAAACTTTTTAATATAGGAGTAATTCGCTGTTTCCACTGTCGGTTGCGAAATGTAATCGTTCACGATTTTTTGAACAAAAGTTTTGAATTTTCGCGTAAAAAAAGAACGGTACAGTAAAAAAAACGCGTAAAAGCGCAAAAACTACGCTTTTAGCGATATCTGGAACATATAAGTATCTAGATAAAATCCGACCTTTAATAAGTGTCAAACGTAGCCATGGTAACCGATGGGACACAACTAATTAATCAAAATTAACAGCCAACGCATATTGTCAGACAGTACAATAAATTAATAGATAAACTCTACGAAGACGGATCGTTTAACCCCTTTGAAGTGTCAGGTAACTGGCTTCCTGCGAACCCTATGTGATATATTGCTGTGATATTAATTATTATTATCACTATCGTAAAAATGATATGTTACTTCCCCTCGAGCCGACAGGTGAATTAGTTTGACCAGACAATTTCAAGTAGGAAATTATTAAGAAAATTCTATTTTCAAATAATACGAATATGATTATATGTAGCTTGCTTATTTGCGACATTAATTTTGGGTTAGTATTTTCCTGTTTCAGTCCGATTTCGATTCTTCTCGAGCGGCGCAAAATTACAAAGACGAGAGTGGCGATTTTTTCTCTCAGCAAACGACTAAGTTAAGATGACTTTTGTGACAAAACTTGCCATTTTTCCTCAGAAATCATATTGCATATCAGAAAACATCGACGCTATCATATTGATAAGTTAATACAATCAATATAATACCGACCCGTAAACGACAGAGCAACGTAAGCGACAATTTATAAGTTTTACATGAATGGTCAGGTTTTAATCAACTTCTTCTCTTAATAAGTTCGCAAAAGTAATTCCTTAAATGCGTATAGTAATATTGGGTTAATTAAAGATTCTTTTTGCGAGCTTATTAAGGAAGTCAAAAAAACAACGCCCTCCTGTTAAATGCATGAATTGTCGATTACGTTTTTCTGCCGATTACAGGTCGATATAATGTAAAATTAATCAATGATGGAATCATACGTTTAATTGAAACCTTAATTTTTTTTTAAAGGTTAAGTTGCCTATTGATGTCTCAATTACTTCATTTAATATAATTTTCATAAAATGATTAAGTTTTCATTATCAAAATGATGAGATAAATTTATATTAGAATCAAAAATTTTACTTAATATTAATTGTGTGTGACTTCTTGTACATACTTAACCCTTTGAGTGGTAAGTTAATTTTTACTAAATTAGGTTTTTTCTTATATTTTGATTATTTGTATTATTGCCGCACACAAAAATATAAATAACTTTCTTTTGGATACAGACCAATTTGGGAAGAATATCAGTTATTATTTCAAGAAGTATTTTTTTTTTAAATTATAAAACTCATAGTTAAAAATGTAAAGTAAACTAGTTCTTTATTATTTTTGAATATTTTTCTAGAAGCTATTACTTCGCTTTTGCGTAAAGATCTTTTTTGCTGTCATCTGTCTACATTTGCCGCTCTACAGACGTCGATTCTAGAAAGGAATCGATCCCAAATAGAATGTTACGCTCAATATTATATGGCTACCGATTTGTTTACAAATGTTACCCTTTTTTAAAAAAAACATTTTCTTCATTTGCTATACAAAATAAAAATAATGTGGTGGCCAAAAGTCACTGGTGGATGTGTCTAGTATACATATCTGAAGAAATAACAAAAAATCAATAAAAAATACGAGAATGGCAATAGATAATAGATGACAAGCTACTCCAACGTACAGGTACGTTGATACTCATCAAAAGGTTAATCTCGTTCTGATTTGTCTTTTTTTGTTAAGGGCTTTTCTACTTGGTAGTTATATGAAAAATGGTTTTCCGGGAACGCATCTGCGTCACGTAAGCCAGTAATATTTATGATAATGTTTTTCTTATCAATTTTGTTGTTATTTATATGTAGACTAGATAGGTCTGATATGTTTTGACACCAGTGAAGTCACAAAGAACTAGGAAAATAGTATTATTATACTTTTATTTATACACATGGGAAATTAAGTGCTTGACTACTGATAAGTACTCGTTAAAATACCTACTTATACTTACGCACTATCAAGAACATAGTATTAACATTCTTCACATTATAGACGCTTTAAAATAGCGCCAACTCATTGAGGAAATGAATATTTAAAAAAATAATAGTGACTTTTGGTGTTGTAAGTTTGTTTTTTTTTAATTACTATTTAAAAATCGTATATGTGTAGTTTCGTACATCTGTAGTCCCGCATGGAAAGCACTTATTTTGGCCGGTCTTAAATACTCAACACAATCTCGTTTTTAGTACACAAGACCATCCAACAAAATTACGTGTTGAGTATTTCAGATTATCCAAAATACGTGATAGCGATAATTTTACGATAGTGGGATGTCAAATAAATATGTTATTTTCAAATGAGTGATTGATTAGTAACCGATAGTTTGGTATTTGGGTCGATTATTTGTATGCTAAAATTTATTCGTCTTTGTATGACAACAAAGAATACTTATTACTTACTTCCACAAGGAGACAATAATAATTTCAAATAAACTAATCAGGCAAATAAATGGACGAATAAATAATTAGCGGCTATTAAGAAATGATTACTTCTGGCCATTGTTCAATATTTTGTACGATGCAAATAATTATTACCGCCTGGGAAAATAGCTCCGAAATTCTGTAAAACAATACATAATTATGCACTAAATAATATACAAGGCAGTTAGAGAGTTATGACCGCGAACTACAGTTTAGTACATATTCAGTTCCGTTACACCTGCACGGCTCGCCGAAAAGACAAAGGGGAGCAATGATATTTGACGAATGACTAATTTGATGTCATATTATAGCAATACACACAAAACATGAGCCATTACTTGAAATTTTTGTCCACAAAGATTAAATGTTTATGTTAAAATTTAAAGCAATATTTTGATATAAAAATACACGCAACTTAAGTATCACAATATCACACAAGTACATCGCTTGAAGATATTTCATACATAGATAAACAAAGTTAAAATTTCCTGCATGGTATCGGATAATATTAAAATGAGGCTGATCAATTAACTGGGAATAATAGTTTAAAAATATCAAAGTATTTCAGTTCTACAGTTTTTTATATGTTATACGTTGATAGCTATTTCGGCTTTCGCCATCGTCAGAACATTCTGAATACAGAATAGTTCTGACGATGGCGAAAGCCAAAATAGCTATCAACGTATAACATATAAAAAACTGTAGAACTGAAATACTTTGATATTTTTAAACTATTAAAATGGAGTTCTACCAAGTAAATGTCAAATAAATAAACTGAGAAGTACGAATGGATACGGGATGGAATATAGATCGTAGAATTCATAAAACAACTGTTTGTGTGTAGCAGATCAACAAAACGAAAGATCATGCTAGCCCTTACCTCAACGAAATCAAAAAATCCGGTATTCATGGCCTTTTACAATCCTGAAACACCAGGTTTTAAAATACAAAAATATCGATATTCTGTATTAAAAATGAACCGAAATCCAATTTTGAATGTATACATACATATATTATACAAATAAAATTGTTTGTGACGATTTGAAACATTTAAAATCTGCTAAAAGTTGTTTTAATATTGACAGGCTCCATAACTAAAGCAATCTTAGAATGATTTCTACTTACCTTAGTAAATCATGCATGAAAACCATTTTAAAAAATCGACCGTATATAATAAGCATAGATTTTTAAATGATGATATTTTATAAGAAATATCGAATACCGATTTTGATTTACTCGTCCAATAATGCGATCACAATAAGCTATGTTCTATGTAAACATTTTTTTACACTTACCGTCCTTTGATGGACGGTTAAAAGCCAGGACGTACATTTTAGCACCGTGGGGAAAGAGTTAATGCAAGTAATGACACGTTCGTGTGCGGTTAATGTTTTGAGTATACAGATAGTCCAACAAAATCTCGTGTTGAGTATTTCAGACCGTCCAAAATGAGTGTATGCCCGTGGTAATAGCACCTCAATCATTCATACCTCCATGTTGAAATAGCTCATTGCTTGGAAATTGAGCACAATTGGGTTAAGTGAGGTAGATATCTGATCCGTTACAAATGTTGACAGTTAAAAAACAAAGGCGTTTAGTTTAAACTAGTGTGAACCATAAATTTATTATCTTGCCGCAGCAAATGAGAAATGTCTACCGCTCGTCAAAAATATTACACATTAAAATAAATTAACTCTTTTACAGAAGTTACATTATACCAACGCGATAAAAGTTGGTTATTAAGTAATGAGATATTTTTATCAGTTTAAAATGTTCAATTGCTAAGCAAGGTTGGCTTGATATTTCTGAGACAATTAAAAAATAATCATATTCAATGCCGAATAAAAGAGTTGAAATACATTTTATTTTCATCCGGAAGCTCTCAACCACATGAGAGCTGATTTACGAATATGTCTTTGATATTTTTACAAACGATTGTGACAGAGGAACCATATAATTTATTCCTGAACACAGCCATCTACATGGGGCGAATATCATCCGTTGTACGATTTTGATGAAGACTAAACTCTGAGGTGGTTTAACTGTATAGAAGCACACTTCGTATCCATAGGAATGAGGATCTGGAGAAAAAATATACAATTCAGAAGGGGACAGTGGCGCATAAGCCTATAAGCGCAAGAGGCGCGCGCTTGGGGCCTCAGAATCTCAAGGGCCTCAAAACAGCTAATATTATATTCATATGGAATCCTGTTGTCTGAAAAACAGGGCCTACGAATCGATCTGCACCTGGGACCTCCTAATCACTTTATTCGTAACTGGAAGTAAGTGAAGGGAGTTTATACCAATATCTCAATAAGGTCAAATACTTAGGCGCTACCATGTGCTATATAATATACAAATCTTCTTTTACTCTGACGAACCAAAAGCTGTATTGGGGTTGTTTTTGTATAATCTAAAAAGGAAGAAAATTCTCTTCAATACGTGTGATGCACTGACAAGTGCTCCGTATAAGATCAGACCAATTTTAATGATTGAATCATGAGAGAAAAAAATGAAAACGGTTGTAAATCTTAGTCTGTTAGCAGAACAACTAACGGTCATCGTCATATTGAAGAGACTTCAAAAGTGGTTTGGGCTCGCTTAAAAGTGTTCGAATATGTTTCCTTTTGTTTTAACGAAGACGCTAGGGTTCTGGTATCCCCAAAGTCATCACCAAACACTGCCACAGATGAGCTATGAATGATGTAACACTCTCGTTAGATTATACGCGGACTGTTGGGTTGTACAGAGTTAAGCGTCATTGTTTGTATTATATTAGTAACTGCGAAAAAAATAAGTGCTATCCCGTCGCGATTCGAGTCAAGATTTTTTTAAAATACCCCCTGCTGTGTACTGTTTTTAGCTAACCTACTCAATGTAAGTACTCCGCAAATGGTCAAAACATGCTGTATATATATAAAAAAAAGCTTTCATTAATGTGTCTTTAATCCAGGCTCGTTCCGTTGAGTAAATAAAGTCCGTCCCTAAAAATAAAATTGTCTCCGCCAGCCATAAAATCATTTCGCCTTTTTTTGGCTGTAAATAATGCATTGTTTTAAGATAATGCTGTCACGAAAAATTGTTAGACCCAAAAGAGACAATAATTAATTACAATTTAGCGCCACCGCGACATTTAACAGACACAAAAAATTACACCGCCCCTACTCTCATACTTTATTACGCTTAGGGATGGCGTTTCACCCCCTTTGACGGTTCGGTATTGCATAAAAGATTATTTAAGTAATTTAGAATCAACAATGTCATTTGATATACACATATTGTTTACTAATAAAAGATTCAGTAAATTAATTATACCAAAAAAACTTCATGAATTCCATGATTTTTACAAAGAGTCCCAAGTGAGGCTTCTGTGCATTAACACTTACATTAAGTGAATCGATATATGCAGAGATGGGCTAGATGGGGCTCGCAGGGGCTCATTGTTAAATTTAACTCAGCCTCCGAGCTCCTTATTAAAGTGGGAAAAAACAATACTTCCAAATCATATCAGTACTAAACTACAATTTCTGACATATATATATATATATATATATATATTATGCACGATGGTTTGACTATACAGTAGTATATATTCAGCTATTAGTATTTATTATTTTACAGTACTAAGCATTTTGTTACAAAATATAACTATGTCTTTCGTACTTAAGCAAACATTTGCGAAAGTAGTTGTCTGATGATGCCTCTGAAAGAGGCGAAACACGTGTCACATTTTGTAACACAATACGTGCAATAATCAAAGTTATTTTTATTTTATATTAAAATAAACTTCCACAAAGTTACCGCCGAATCCATCGAAAGTATTATAACTACGTCGCTTAACATTCGATTGCTTAACAAATATTGCGTCTAATTGTGTAAGAGTGATAAAAAATCATTACTTAGTAAAAAAACAGTTCTCGTAGAAAAAACTTATGTTAGGATATGAGAAGGCCATGTACTTCACATTGGAAGCGGACATGTATTTAAAAAAATAAGCTGCTACCTATACATTAGATATTGTTTCCGTTTCTTATACGTATTTGTGCCGTCGTTACCTTAGATACCATCTCTAGTCAGACCCGAGCATGGTGAAAAAACTGCTCATTCACCAAAAAACCCAACTCTGACATAAAAAAGTCGTTATGGAGCGAAAAAAATTTGCCCAACTGTCGCAAAACACAGGGCAACAATAAAAATGACATTAAGGTAATACATTTTTGGCATAATTTATGTGGTACATATTTTTTACCTACTACACTTTCAACGCGAGGACACTGTGAGCCGACAGGTGTGGCGTGCAGTAATTATGAGCAAACGAATGAAATATTGCTCAATGTTTAAACACACAATATCATTTGATAGTAATATTTAAGAACTGTCTGTACACTGTACTTATATCTTAGTTGGCATTGAATTGTGACAAATTTCTTAGTATTTTATTATACTGCATGCTTCTTAATTACATTACACTCGCGATCTGTGAATTAACTTACGATCATACGCCTCTCTGTAAACATGTAATTTAACTATTTCAATCTAGAAAAAGATCGCTACTTCTTAGTTAGTCTGTATCATAGTAATCCGCCATTCACCTTATCAGTTCTTTTGTACCTTTAGCTCTTTAGACTTTCATAGCAAAATCTGATATGGGGAAGAATTTTTCTATCGTGGATCATTTTGTATAAGAAATGGTTTTCTCCAAGAAAACACTCATTTTGTCAACCAACAGGAAAGAGGTGATAGCAACTGTTTCTGCACTGTATTAAAGAGCTTTAGGACCAGTAGCCACTTAAAATTTATTATTCTAAAATACACATTTCGTATGAAACAATACATCGGAAAATAGGGACTCGATCCCATATTCATGAGGCTTGGCACGGAAGCAAACAACGCTAACCGCTGCGCTGTAGAACCCTACACTTTCTAGCTTTACTCTATTTACATATTTGATAGATAATTTGAGCGTGGTGTTTCATTTTTAATCAAAATCAAACAAACTATCACGGAAAGTCATTTAAATATATTTTCAAGTGAGCTATCAAATTGTAGTTCCATCACTGTTTAATGTTTGTAATATTTTTTTTATTTGTGTGTTTTTCAAGAGTGAATGTGAAACATAGCGAAACGAACAACACTTGAGACAATATTGCGCCCTTATACATGATGCTGCGGAAGAAAGAGGAGCGGTTGACTACTTTCGACTAATTTCGGCTTAACACGGCGACCAAGCCATTAGCAAACAATGGAGTGAGCACACACGGATGCCAGAGATTGTCAAAACTATTGTAGCAGGTGTCAAAACATTACGAAATGTTTTTTTTGTTATTTGATGGATGTGACAAGTTGATAACGAGATTGTAAGTTGTTGTCAAAGACGTCTTGCGAAAAAGGAGTACAAAAGAAAATAATGTAGGTACCCACTTGTTCTTGGGTCTACTTGAAGTTACTAATATGACGCGTACAAGAAGTTGGACAATTTATTATATATACTTTCAATGTATCAAAACATTTTTGATGGATCCTTTTGTTATTTTAAAGTGAATCGTTTTAAAACGATTATTACATTATTGTTTACCAATGTTTTCCAGTTATATTTGAAGTTAAACATTAACTTCTAGAATAACATTTTGTAATTTGAAATAAAACATTTAACAATAAAAGTAACAAAATAACTTTAATGGTTCAAACTGGAGGCAGAAATAGGAATCTTGCTTTCTTTTATCGTAGGTATACACTGGCAGAAGGCATTTAGTAAAAAACTGGCTGCTATTACATATGAATGCAGATTGATCGATTATAAAACCTCGTGTATTCAGGAAAAAAAAATCAGTCATATTCTGTGTGTTCGACATAATTCTAACATAATATACATCAAGTTAGTTCAGTAAAAAGCAATTATGGCAACAAAAAAAACCTGTGAATAACTTAACGCTTTTGGATATGTGGATTGAATACGTTAATCATTATCGAATTTTATAAAGTGGTTGGAAGATAATTAATAGCAATAGTTCATAAATAACTATATTAAGATTTCATGATTATCTTAAAAAAAGGTTTGTGGTTCTGCCAGCATAGCGACGTTATGTTCTCGACCGCGATCTTTAAATCTAAAAATTTCATTTAGTCGTTTTTTAAGTATCTTCAACGTACTGGCAAAAGTTGTTAAGTAACAACACTTGTAAAAATGAGATAAGCAAACAATGATATCAATTCTTCGTTGATGTATTTATTGTACCAGTTGAAAAAATCAGCAATATTTTGTATGTGTTATTTATTATTATTAATACTGGTTTAAATGCAGGAAACTTTCCCTGTTTATTAATTTCTAACTTTATTTGTGTCAGATCGGCATAAATGGATCTATATTTTGATATTATAACTATGTATGTAACATACAATATCAATGCTAGAGGATTTATCTTAAAAGCTTAAAACTCACCGCAGAAAAAAAAATTACCATGTCCGCTCTCAATGTGGAGCAAATGGACTCCTAATGGAGTTTATCTCAACAGATGTGTTTCTACGAGAACTGCTTGTTACTCAGTTGCTCAACCTCTCTTTTTCAAAAGAGAGTAGGAATAGAAGGATAGGGCTAGGACAGGACTAGTAGTTAGCTAATCGCTCTCGATACGCCCCGTTCATAGGATAGGATGGGTGGGAGGGGGGAATTCAAGACATCACATACATCCATGCCTTCGAACAGAAATTCATAAATCGATTTAAAAATCAATTTATAAAACTGTCCGTACCGGGGTTCGAACCCGGGACCTCCGTAACCGAAGCCAACGACGTTGACCGCTCGACCACACAGGCGGCATACGTGATATAAATTGCCGTTAGGTACTGATTTTATATTGGAATATTATTTGTAATTATTTTAACAAGGCTTGCTAGTCAAATTTAACAGATGACCCACGAGCTCATCTGAGCCTATTCCAGCACACCCCTGCCAGTAGCCGAGTAATCAATCTCGTGGTATTATAATTTAATTTGTCAATGAATTTATGGATTTATATTTGAATGCGTGGATTAGAAACGTGACGTAGCAAGAACAGTCAGTTAACAATTAGTAGTCTTCTCTTAATTCCATCCCTCTGTCATTATTCTCCTCGAAAAAGAAGTCCAAGTATTACTTGCAATTTAAATGATTTGCTTACTATATAGGTGAATAAAAAATTAAAAAATAAATAATGTTAGAAAAAACTATTTGGCTACCAGCGGCGTAGACTGCACGGAGCGTCTAAAAGAAGTGGGCGGCAAATGAACTCTGATCCTAAATTGGTCGCAGGAAATTAATTTTGGCGGTTCGGTGGACTTCATGTCCCGTTAATTATATTTTGTTACTTACTGTTAGTCATTATTACACGTGCGTGATGCCATTCGGCTGTCGTCGGCAAATTGATTCGGACGATATATCGTTCACTTGCGGGCTTCGCCGTAACATTGAAACAATCGTCAGAAAGAAACGGAAGTTCGCTTGAAATATTTCAATTTAACAAATAATCAAGTTGCACGCAACGATTGGTTGTGTCGGAAAGTTTTCGAGAGTAAATTAAAAAATAAAATTTCGATACCCCTTGTGTTTGAAAAATTCGAATCTTCAATTTTTTAAATGTTTACATTTTATAATATCATCTAAAAACATTGATATGCTTCTAAAACAAACAGTACTTAGTACAGTATTTAAAAAAAATGTAATGCATGGCTCAGCGATTAGCGTTGTGGGCTTCCGTGTCAGACCTCACGGGTTCGAGTCCCAGTACGAACAGCATTTTTTCGATCGATTTCTGTTCGAAGGCGTGGGTGTTTGTGATGTCTTTCAACAACTGGGCATAGCGAGAGCGGTTAGCTTACCACTAGTCTTGTCCTAGCATTATCTTTCTATCCCTACTAATCTCTTTGAGAAAGAGAGGTTGAGCGACTGAGTAACAAACAGTTCTCGTAGAAAAACTTCGGTTGAGATACCTCCGTTAGGAGGCCATATGGCGCGCATTGGGAGCAGGACACGGAAAAAAAATGCTTTAAATTTATTTTTTCTGTTTATTAGAATATACATATGTCTGTTTGTAAAGCGCAATACAACACGCGATTGCGATTGCGAACGATGCGCAGATAAAGAAAGAATGTGTATGTGAAAGCGTGAGTTTTAAGCAAGTGGTAGCTTAAATAGATGGCACTACCTCCTGGCAAATAATTTTATTGACAGTATAATTAATAGTACTCACCTCGAAATATGTGTGAGTTTCATCACTTTTAGGGTGTTCACTGTCAATACTTGGTGGAAAGGCATTATATTAGTAAAAACACAATATTCCTTTGTACTTTATTCCACTTTATTTAATATGTCAGGACCGGTTTCGCTCATTACGAGCATCGTCAACTGATAAGAAATATAATTTAACAATGCTCTTTATACAAAAATGAACAGTTATAAATAACAATCGGGATTGAAGAGAAATTACCAATTACATTAAAAGTGATTCTAAAACAACACAAAATTAAAATGTTTAACACATCTAACATATAATTAAAAAGTCATCTCAGATTAATAAATTTAGAATGGGGATTTATATTAATATTATTTGTATAAATAGCATTGTTAAATTATATTTCTAATCAGTTGACGATGCTCGCAATGAGCGAAACCGGTCCTGACATATTAAATAAAGTGGAATGAAGTACAAAGGAATATTGTGTTTTTACTCATGTGTGAGTTTATCATTTTGACGTTTATTCAAAATTACTAGAAATTAATAAAAAAAAAATGGAATAAAATATAACTTTAATAGCAGCAAAATTCTTTTATTAACCCATGCAGCCGAAAAGGACAAATGAACCCATCAGTTACTGGACTGAATATAGCTAAACAAAACAAAAGCAACATCGTATACTAAATTTAACTAAGGATGTTCTTTAAATATTTTATTTGAGAATAATAAAAAAGAGATATATTTAAAAGAAAGAGGCAGTCACGTAAATGTTATAAATCGCAAGCTTGAAAATAATCGCGACCCGAGAACTACAAGGTTCTAGGTATAGAATTTGGGAGAAACAAAAAAAGCAATCAATACCATAAATGGTACATACTTGGAAGACTACCTCATTGTTACTTTTGTTTCGCAAAATATCTACACTTAGAACCTTGTAGTCCTCGGGGCGCATAATGGAAACGATTATAAATAAAGAATATTTAAATCGAATGAAAAAACAAATCCAAGATTCGAACCGAGACAATTATTGTTAAAGACATTCTTCGACACGTTCAGACCTACTGATTACTTAATAAAATAATTAAAAATTATTTTTTACTATTTAACAAGATAAATTGACTATAGCTATATAGCTATCATGATCACTCATTCATCATGATCACTCATTTCAGTTGTCAACTGTCGATTATTATTAGTGGAAAAACATTATATTAAAAAATAAAATACAATTTTTTTTAATAAAAATAATAAAAGATTTTTAGTTCTTTTTCCACGTAAAATTTATTTGATCAGGACCGGTTTCGCTCCTCACGAGCATTACCAACTGATAAGGAAAATAAATTAAACAGTGCTATAAATAGCAGTGTATAAATAGCACTGTTTAATTTATTTTCCTTATCAGTTGATAATGCTCGTGAGGAGCGAAACCGGTCCTGATCAAATAAATTTTAAGTGGAAAAAGTACTAAAAATCTTTAATTATTTTTATTGTAATGCCATTCCACCAAGTATTGACAGTGAACACCTTAAAAGTGAACCACTTTTTTGAACTTACTTCACATATTTTAATACCAATCAGAACCGGTTTCGCTCGCCGCAAACATTGTCGACTGATATTCATGTTGACGATGCTCAATTTAAGCTGAGCCAGCTCTGATCATTATAAAAATTATATGGAATTGCTACAAATAATTATTTATTTTTTAATGTTACCTAATCACAATTTTTTTTTTAAATCCTTATGGCCATCACACGGTTCCTCCAAGGTATCCTCCGCCAGCCTTATTACTTTCTCCCAGGCTATCCCATTGTCCTGTAGGATATAATCGGCCTAGTTAGGCCGATTATATCCTGCGGACGGTTATATCTTCAGTGAACTTCTACAACTTCGGGATCCATGCGATTGATCCAAGAGACAGAGGCAGGGTTCAGACTCTTTTGTTGGAGCATCCGCAGTACATTTCCAAGGCAGGACCATCGTCTCTTTTTTATAATTTCTTGTCAACAAATTTATCATTCATAATCCTTGTTTTATTTGGCGAAGTAAGAAGAATGAATGATAATTAAACCAGACGCACATGCAAAGTCAGGACATTTTTCTCGGCTTAAATAAATTGAAATAGAATGAACTATTGTTGGATGTACTCTATATGGAACATTTCTCAACAGACTTTTTTTCTGTAAGAACTACTTGTTATTAAGTAGCCCAACCTCTTTTTTTCTAATATAGTAATGATACAATGATTGGGGCAGAGTATGACTATTGGCTATTGTGGTGTTTTATTCTTAAAAAAATAGTATTTAATACAGTTTTATTCATAATTTAAATGAATTCATTTTAATATCAAGTATTTTTACGTTATTTTTCTTAATAAAACGAGATAAAATTTAAATTTAGGAGTATAGAAACGATGAAAAATATTCTTAATGAAATCGTCTAATGAGCCAAAAATCTACAGTCATAAATCTTTGCGACAATTTTTAAATCTATATTCATTTATTTTAATTATTCATTTTTCGACTTCTATCGGGATTCCGCGGTGTTAAGGCTGTCAACGTACAAGACAGATACTAAGATCGATCGTAAAAATGTGCGGAAAGAAGTTTGGAAACTAGCAAGACTGAAATTCATCCGTTATTTAAACAGTGTAGTAATGTTTGAGAATACTTCTTTTTGCTGACAATTGCTTCTGTTGGTGTTTAATAAAAGATAGACATTGGATATTCAACCGAAGGGTCATGGAGTGGTTTCTCTGCAGTACCATACTAAAGTATTATAGTTTGTCGGGTCCGTGGCTTTCATCGTTAGGTTCCTTGATGGATCTCACGTGTCCAAAGACATAAAAATTCGATTCTACCCTTCCAATCATATACTAATAGGGTGTAACGAGTTTTACTAGCGGAATCATTGAGTTTCAAAAAACATTCTAGTCGACTATGAATGAAAATGATATGTAAAGGCTACTTTTTTCTTTGACTAAAATTCTATCTAGTTAGACTGACGAGAGCTTCAAATTTCATCCTATCTGGTGAGAAAAGCATTGAATATTGGAAATATTTTATTTCGAAAAGTGTTTTTTTTTTAAAAGTCGGTTTCTGTTTAAGCTCTAGGCAAGAATATTAGTTGCATAATCGGTCTATCGTCTCCACCTTTTTACGATCGGATGGTGGGGAGTATAAAAACACCACCATTGAACACAAATCAGTAAAACTATCAAAAATGTTCATACTGGAAATTGAGCCCGTGAATGCTGGAACTAAAAAAGACGTTGTTGACCTCTAGGCTTCAGTGCATCTTTCATTTAAAATGGTGAATTTAACAGCTAATATATTATATAAGTTTTACTCGCGTTTCGTCTACAATGCGAAAATCAAATTCAATTGTATATTGCCATAAATTAAATTGTTTCAATCAGACATTATCATCAAATGAATACTCATTACGTCATATTGGATTTTTCATATGGATAAAAAAATGAGTTTGCTACATAAAGGCCGTATTACACGAGACAACGCAATCTTCTGGATATACACTCTTTTTTACTTAATAGATACGTTCCACAAAAAACCGTATAAATAAATGTTGTAGAAATCGTAGAAAAATTGAAGATTGTTCTACTCAATTTGAAAAAATATCAATATTGTGATTTAGAAAATCGTGTAAAAAGGGTAATAATGAAGAGCCGATAAATAAATAAAATAACATATTATTCACCATATGTATTTCACAAAATAATACTATAAATCGTTACTTGATTATATACGGGGACTTTTATAAGAGACTGGATAAAAACCGTTTTTATTGCTAGGAATGCCTGACTCATCTAATGTTGAAGGGTGTAATGAAGCCTTTTATTTTTTATTACTGTATTGTGTTGTTCAATTTCTTGTTATTAAAAAACCCGTTATCCGCTTTGGAAAAAAATGATCTTGAACTGACGTTTAGTAAATAAATGTATCGTTTTTATATAATAAATAAATACATGTATCACTAAGTTTTAGGACTCTGCTGGCGGAATGGATTATTAACCCATGAGAATGCCTACATATTTGAATGGTGAGTAATTTTAAGAATCATATTCATTTTGTTTGCTCGAAAAAATTATGATTATATTTACTTACAAATAGGATACCAGAGTGGGGATTTTGGCAGATTTACCTGCTCATTCAAAAATGATAAACTATTCAACTGTGCCTTATTTATTATTTCCTGGAAAAACAACTTATGCCCATCTGTGTAGCATTTTAATCCCTTCATCCTCATTAAACACGTGGTTCTTTGGCATCAAGTGATTGGCGAAAGTCGATGTATCTTTTTTTAATATGGAAGCGGCCATGTATTCCGAATTTAAATGTGGCTTAAAATAATAACATATTAACGAGTCTGAATTGTACTACAATTCAGGCAATAACTTGATGCCAAAATAGCTTTTGACTGTATTCCTGTGAAGCCTTATATTATACATCTAAAGTATAAATATTATATTATAACACAGTTCTTTCAAATAAATGCCAAATTAATTAATATACAGTTTAAAAGTGTGCTATCTTTACAACGTGTTTCAATTTAAATTTTGATCTGAAACGGTAAAGATTTGGTATTTTTACAGTTGTCGAATTCGATCGGATCGCCCCGTGTAACGTTGCCCTTTGTGCAGGCGGATCGCGAGGAGCGTGTAACTAATACATCACATAAATCGAACCGCTGTCAGCTACGCGGCCCCGGGCTTGAAACATCTGTCAAAACGAACAAAGAAGAAGAGTCAGAATTGAACAGTTAAATTTATAGCTGTAAAACCAAAGCGACAATTTTTTGTTCTGCATAATCAGAATTTAACACCTTGCGTGCGCAAACACAATGAAATGAATCGAATCCAATAATGCGACACTTCCATTGTCGAATTGGTTCGCGATAATTGAAAGAATCCGTGAATTGTGGGTGATTATTTTCTCTTGAGATTTTAACTATGTACTTCCACAAGAGCTTTAACTTCGTTTTAAAATTATCATTTTGTCAAAAAACGTTACTTGTTTTTCTTATGTCAGGTCCATGGTCGAGGAGCAACGTCTCTTCGATTGCAGTGCTCACAGGTTTGTATCATAGTACGGATAGTTTCATTAACTGATATTTCAATTGATTGAAAGATTCGGATTGTCTGTGATTTTAAAATTCCCTCGCACCAATTTGATCCCAAATTGAGACCATCAGCAAATCACTAGTCCTGTCATACTCTTCTTCTATCCCTATTTTTTTTTTGAAAAAGAGAAATAGAGCAACTGGGTAGCAAGCAGCACTTGAAGAAATACTTATGTTGAGATAAACTTCATTAGGGGGCATATACTCCACAATGGGAGCTCGTTCAAGTGAAAAGTGATCTATTGAATTTTATACGATACGGGGCATACAATCCCGGACCGTTTTTGTAATCCCGGGATTTAGGGACTCACATTTTTTTAATCCCCATAAAATCGTGGATAAATTCGGTCGATCGTGGTCGTCGATATTGCAATCCTGGGAATTATTGGATTTCCTCTTTTTTCAATTGATTTTGCCACTGCCCGATTTCAAAAACCCAGGAATTTGCGTAATTTCCAAAATGAAAAAATACGAGGGAAATGCTACTGTCACAATACTGGGATTTAGGAATCCGGAATAGGAGGTCTTAATACCAAACATATTTAAATTCTCAATAATTATAAGAATCTATTGATAGATATTTCAGCTTCGCACCTTCTGAAGATGCCTAAGTGATTCTTAAACAACTATCAAACAATTCCTATAATATAATTCTTGTCCGAATTATTATTTAATAATATTTGTATGCTATCATTACAATAATAACTGTAAATTAATGAACACAAGCAAAATGACATTGAATTTCTCGGTAAAGGTAGAAATTTGCAAAAACAAATTTATATTATATAGTAATGAAAGAGAGTTTTAATATAAAAAATAATAAAACACGTGTCGAAGGTTGTCAGAAAGATGATGGTTTAATAATTAATTTGGCAATTTCTCAGAAAAAATAACAATTTACGTGTTATTTTCAAATAACCGAACAATTAATATTATAATATTTTTTTTATTTAAAAACTCCTCGTTCCGATATAGCTACGGAATAAAAAAATCTTTGTTAAATTAAACTATTTCATTTTAAAAGTATACATAAATTATTTATAATGTTTATACATAAAAAAAGCTGGCCTCGAATTGTATTTTAGAGCTTCAAAGTTATAAAATTATTAATATAATAAAATTTCTGGTTTGTGAACTTTATGACATGTTTTTAAAATATCATCCATTTTGTATTTATTGATAAAATTATCTTCGTGACCCAGCCAGTTCCAACGTCTCTTCATAACCACTGACGTGACGGGACGCTGTCTTGCACGCTCCCTTATCTCTGAATTCCTCACAAAACAAACCACCTCACCCCCATTATCCGACGCAATCATCAGTTCTCGATGCTCAGTATACGGTTTTTTTGAGTCTTTGTCATGTGCCATGATTCGCATCCGTAAAGCAGTACTGGCAGAATGCAGGCGTTGAATAAGTGGCATTTGGTTTTAATTATTAAAAGTGGAAATATTAAAAATTAAAATCCTCATTTGTAATAATTCTACTTTTATTTTATATTATCAGGGCTGGTTCGCTCAAGTAGAATGAGTACAAGTGAGATTTATTTTTTGAATATAATAGCGATTATTCAACAAAATCACTCAAGATCAATTTGCTTAGCTAATAAAGACGAAAAATCATGTCTAAGATTTCAAATCTTAAATTTTTTAAATGAATGCCTTTATTTCATTTAATTAGAATATGAATGAATGAAATTCAGTTCTTTACGCTTGTTAGTGCGGACAACTTATTCTACTAGATCAGTGATGCACAAACGCGGCCCGCGGGCCGCATGCGGCCCTTTTTGAATTTTGTGGCGGCCCTTAAATCTCTTTCTCAAACATACTTTTTTCACGTAAAACATTTATTAAACAAATGTAAGCAAGCTTTTTCTTCAATGAAGGAGAATAAATCGGTTCATAGAAACAAGCTTACAAATATTATGTCAAATTAAAAAATAAATAGTTAAAAATTAACAAAGACCAAGAACGCATTAACTTATGATTTGCATATAATTGAAACATTAATATTTCACAATGAAACGATTTTTAATAAGCACATACTCATAATCCTTTTTTTGCATGGCTTATCTATTTTCGAAATAACACGGTCAAAATAATATAATGGAACCTATTATTCACTTTTACACGATTTTAAGGCTGTTTTAAATGGAACGTACATATGTTCTGTATAAAAAAAGGATTGAGCGTACTTTAAATCATTTTTTTCTTTGCGGCCCGAAGCCACGATAATTTGTTTTATGCGGCCCGCTAGAAGGTAAAGGTTGTGCATCACTGTACTATAGTTTATCTAAGCATACCAATATTACGTTTTTATCACTAGAAAACTTGTTTTCAATCTATTTACGCTCTTTATGCGGAACATATGACCTAATCAATGTATTTTCTACGAGAACTCTATGTTTCTCAATTGCTCAAAGTATCTTTTTTTAGTGAGTTGGAGGATAGAAGAATAGGACTAATACAGAATTAGTGATTAACTAATCGTTCTTACTACGCTCCGTTATTTTAAGATTAGTATGGTGGAAGCCAATGTTTTATTCAACACAGTAATCTATGCGTTTCCGTTCTGTTCGTACTGGGATTTGAACCCGAGTGATCTATCTCGCTGAACGTCTATCTCGTCAACTTTGACCACTGCGCCACGGACGCAGCAAAAATGTTAAAATTAACTTATCTTGTCTAAAATTTTGCCCCGATGAAATCAACTACAAATTTTCAGAAAACTTTTTTGTAGTAAAGAATAATTATGAAATCTCGCTTCTGGTAACTAAAAAAATTCTCAGAAAACAAAATGCAACGATATTCACAAAGAGTGTTAAAATCAATTTCATACGTTTCCCACGGGTTCGAAATCGTTAATCGAAACAAATTGAACGTTGGAAATTCCCCGTTAAAGATCTGTTTTATAACTGTGAGTGATTTATTAAAAAAATATCACTAAAATTTTTCTAACCTATTATATTAACTACATATAAAATAATATGTATATAATAGTAATCGTACAAACTTCAAATGAAATATTAAAAAAGAACATGTTAGACAAGATAAGGTAAAAAAGAGGTTTATTCGAAGGAATTATAATATTAAAGGCTTTAGATGCAAGTCGAGAAAACGATTGAAAATTGTGTGCCTCGTTCATCGTGACCTCGTTGAATGTAAATTATTTATAATGCGACTAATTCTTTAGTCTCATTAAGACCAACCAACTACGCAGTCGAGAGAGTGATCACGGCCAGATACAAAACAATCTAAACGCAAATCACGGGATTCGGCCGAGTGATCAGACGAGTGATTCGACCGACCGAGTGAATAGTAAACGTGTCTATTTCATTGGCTGAGAAAGTTTCTTCACCACCTGTAACATACTCTCGTTTACGTTTTCGGTGTTTCTGAATGTTTACTTATTCTGAAGTTGACCAAAGCGTATACCCCGTAATCAGTAAAGTATGATTCAGGCAAAAATTTAAGACAATTACAGTGTAATAGAGAAAAGGTTCGAAAGAATTGTCATGTCACAATACTAGGAGATAATCATTCATTTTGATGAATTATAATTATTTCGAACATTTCATGAAAAAATATTCTTATGTGTCACAATTTTAATTTGAAAAGATTTCCAGATTTTTTTAACATAACGATATCGATTTCAACTTTTTAATTGGAGGTGACCTTATTAATAAATTGTTTTTTTTTGTATAGTAATCTGTCACATAACACAGTGTTATTAAATAAATAAATCGATGAAACTATTAAGGTGATATATCTATCTTTCGAGGTAGATATAAGTCACCTTCTTTGAGCAAAACTACAAAATACCCGTCGCTTTTTTCGTCAATACATAATTTTATTTCAATTTGTCGAAATCGATTCCGTCTGCATTATTTCTTGACATTGAAAATAGCTGTATTTTTATACGCCGCAAGTTTTTCCAACACCAAAAATGGCAACCAATTTGACCTAGTATGTTTTGTCAATGAATTCGCGTTTGGCAATTTTCAATTCCAAACTTTTATGAGAATAATTTGACAGTGAACGGTGCAATAGAAAAATGATGAATGGTGATTCAAAAAATTGGCCTCGAACAGTTTAGAATTAATTGGTAAAACTGATTTCATCAAAAAAGTCAGATGACGTATATCAGCGTTTCCCAATTGTAATATAATTAATAACAGAATCCTTTTGTATCGTATACAACACGGCGGAAAAAGTGATATCTTTTGGTTTGACATACAATAAAAATGTTCCAACACAAAATCCTTAAGCTCAAAAAGGAGCTGTTTTTTTTAAACATTTCCTGTAGCCATCTATAGCAGTGTTTCTCAACCTTTTTGGGAGCGTGGCCCCTTTTGAGTGTTTTTATTTTTCTGTGGCCCCCATACCATTGTTCTGTCTTCCCATGAAAATTATAATTTCAAAAACCCACCTTCTTTTATAGCTCTTCCGAGATTTTCGAATCTAGAATGCCAGTAATTTATTTTATTTACGGATTTACAAAAAATAACTGCGCGACGTCCGCCATTATGCTCTTCCCTGTATCGTTTTATAAATACCCGTGGCCCCCCTAAACTGTGTTGTGGCCCTCAAAACAAAAATAAATCACTGTGGCCCCCTGGTGGGCCACATGGCCCACCGTTAGGAAACTCTGATCTATAGTATAAATAAAATAAATGCAGTCCCTCTATTTAGACGTTTCTGTCAGAATTGATTTCTGACCATTGTTTCAACACCATGATTGCATACACACATCACACACTAAACTTGACACGAAATATTATTTGTTTTTTATGCTCACTTGGTAATTTGTAAAAAAAACAGCCCAGCGCAACTAAAAATCCACAAAAAATTGCAAATATTATATTTATCCCCTTATTATTAGTTATCACACGAAACAAACACAGAAGCGGATGGCGAATTTCCTAATAACAAGAAATTGAACAACACAAAACGGCATGACAAACAAAAGGCTACATAACATCTTAACTTATTTAATTAGCTATAATAGTGATTTATGTCCAGTTCCTCATAAAATTCCCCGTATATAATCCAAGTGATGAAAAGTTTTTTTTTTCTTAATTAAAATAAATATTAGTATGAATAATATTTTGTGGAATTTACTAATTGGGTTTTCACTATTACGTATGTAATGTCCTTTCATTTTTTTAATTTCGAATACAAAGTAAGGGTGCTATTTTAAACTCTGCCTAGGGGTAGCACATAGCCTAGGAACTAGGATATCCAATCCCGGAGCTCTTTTCCAATCCCGGGATTGGGATTAGCTCACCGAGGAATTTGAAATCCTCAATTTGGTATACTTTTTCCCCGAATTGTCTCAAAACTCGTTTTTTTTTTTTAGCTCATCGAAGAATTTGAAATCTTGAATTTAATATACTATTCCACCAGATTTTTTTAAGCTCTTGCAATTCCAAAATCGTATCAATTTTCAGGATTTCCTAAAAAAAATCTTAATTGGGATTGACACGGTCGCGATCCCGGGATTTCGGGATCAGAAAATCGAACCGTAATTCTGGGATTGGATGCCCTACTAGGAACGTCGCTGACTTAATCAATTTAATGATTTGAATTTAACGAATGGTCTAACAGGGTTAGCTATTCTACTACAATAAGTACTGTGTAATAAAAAAAAAAAATTAAAAACTTACCAAATAATTCAACAGAAAAATTTTAATAAATAATCGAAAGCACTCATCACATGTCGCTCTTACCTGTAAAATAAAAGAAAGGAAAACATTAATAATAATCATCTTTATTGATAAATTGAAAAACAATCAGTTACAAACTCTAAATTCCGGGGAAACATAAGTTTTACTCACTCGACCGTTCTGTGGTAACTGTATTTTTTACATAATTTCAATTCTAGCTAGAAGAATTTTAATATCTCAGCATGCAGGTGAACGGTGATTGGTTAAGTTAAAGCAACCAATGATACAATCGGCAAATTTCTCACTATGTTAGAACAAGAGAAAAAGCGCCTCTTCACAATGTGTATACAAAACAAAACAAAATTACTTTCCCCAATGTTTTACTAGTTTTGGACAGTTGGAGGAAATCGGCAAATATTTTTTTACCTACACTAATAATTGTCTTAAAACACATTAAAACGGATGACTCGTATACGAGTCTTTTCACCGGTCTGACTGACCCGTTGAAATATATACATCCAATGCGACAATTTTTTTAGATTCTCTAAAGAGATGGCGTAACAAATGTATGATGCATCATTTAAAAAATAAAATATTAAAATATATGCACAAATATTTTTTTATTTGGTGATTTCGGCGATGAAAAATCAGCAAACAGTTAAAATATAACTTTAAAACATAGGCCACCAAAATATAAGCAATTGTAGGTTAAAAATAAACTTTTATGTTTTGTAATTTTGTTTTGAAATAAAATTAACTGGAGCACGTGTATAAAATGGCTTGTTATTTATTAGGTTTTCCGTGAAATATAAAATTCTATGTCAAATACCCGATTTTCTATATTAAAAAATATAAAAGTTGAGTATAGCTAATAAAAGCAGGCTAAAATATATAAAGTAGTATGCAACAAATTGTTGTACAACTGGTGTCCAAATTATGTTTTTAAATGTCAAATTGTTTTAAAGTTATACCCTTATTTTAAAAGTACCTAATTTTTTGCAAAATTTCGCAAAAATGCTCCGATGCGAATGAGTTAAGATGTCGCCATGAAGTGGTTTGAGAGCCAAGAAAAGTGTAACTCAGGATAACTTATATGTCTTAAAAGTATTCGCGATTTTAAGCAAACAAAAGTTAATACTGAAGCTTAATGTAATTATATACAAATAATACTATAATTATACTGAATGTCCATGACAATCCCTGTCATTAATGTTTTTTTTCGATTATCCGGACTACTTGTATATTAAAATTTACTGTTTACTGTTAATCTGTAAAAGAAAAACGTTGCATGACAAAAAAATTTTTTTTGAAAATAAAGCAGTTTTGATATTTATGTAGACGTAATATCTTTTTTGGTAACTGTTTCATAAAATAGTTACGTCTGTTGACTCAAATAAACATTGTTTTTATAAAATTATGTAGCATGATAAGCCACCAAAACTGTATTCAAGCACGCACAATATACGCCACAGACAATCAACTCTATGAATAGGTAGGTGTACAAGGCATAGAAAAGGTGTCGAAAAAGAAAAAGACGAAAATAAATTGCTTGTCAAAATGGCAGAAAGAAAAATAATTGAAAAATTCTGACCTTAATAACACGCTTTCTATTGGAATCGTACACTGTTTGTTGACTAAGGCGAAAAAATAATAAAAAAAAACACTTATCCGTCTAAATATTAAAAGTTCTTGAATTTTTAGAAATCAATATAATTATTTGAACAGTCAAACTCTTATCGCAAATTAAAATTCGTATTTTTCAAGGTGTTCACTGTTAACAAAAAAATAAAATAGTCTTTTTTTTACCGATTTTGCTCACTACAAGCTTTTCAATTGATACAAATAAATTGCCGTGTTATTTATGCAAAATCAAGTAAGACTAATGATATTAATAAAAACACAATAATCCTTTGTACTTCATTCCACTTTATTTAATATGTCAGGACCGGTTTCGCTCATTACGAGCATCGTCAACTGACGTTCATCATTCAGTTGACGATGCTCGTAATGAGCGAAACCGGTCCTGACATATTAAATAAAGTGGAATGAAGTACAAAGGATTATTGTGTTTTTATTAATATAATGCCTTTCCACCAAGTATTGACAGTGAACACCCTATAAGACTAATGAAGTTGAGACAAACAATTGATAATGTAATTAATATGAAAAGGATTTATAAAATGGTATTAATAATTGTTTGTTACACCCTTATTAGTATCACTTGATTAACTTTACATATCCCTGTATTAATTTATGTATTTCTTTTCGGTCAATGTATCCTAATCCTAATAAATAAATTTGGAACACTTAGTACAAAAGAGTTACATATATTTTTAATCTTTTGTTCATAACAGTCAAACTCTTTCAGATATTTATTGATTTGGCATTTACATGGTAGAACTCCATTATAATAGGGTAAAAATATCGACGTATTTAAGTTCTACAGTTTTTTATATTAAACGTAAATTTTGCTCAGCTATATATATTAGCTCCGAAGAGATACACAACGCATCATATTATTTACTCTAACATACTAATTCAAATTATAATTACAATATTGCACTTAATAAATGTGATTCTAGTGTTTCAAAGAACGATAAGCAGTCTGGGGTTCTTTCCGATATGTTGCTTGTTATAGAAATAATGATTTTCATACAAAACTTGGAACTAGGTTTTTTTTCAAATTAATCAAAATCAAGAAACCCAAAATTTTCTATTTATAAATGTCTGCTATATATAAGAACACTTTGTCTATAAAATATCTTTTTGTCTTTTGAAAACTTTGTAATATTATTTATATATAAGTTAAGTTAATTAATTTTTCATGTGTCTTTGTCTATCGTATCTATGGCAATAACAATCATTTATTTCAAATATTTCATAGGAAAACATATTTATTAAAAAACTTTTTATCGTGCACCGCGCAAAATATTTCGTGGTGAATCAATGAAATATTTCGACATTTAATAAAATATTAATCAAACGATGAATGTAATACAAAATAAACGTGATTTTGTATTTACTGGAACCAAGCTCAAAATGTACATGTAGCATTATATAAGTAAAAACACAATATTCCTTTGTACTTCATTCCACTTTATTTAATATGTCAGGACCGGTTTCGCTCATTACGAGCATCGTCAACTGATAAGAAATATAATTTAACAGTGTTATTTATACAAAAATGAACAGTTATAAACAACAATTGGCATTGAAAAGAAAATACCAATTACATTAAAAGTGATTCTAAAATAGCACAAAATTAAAATGTTTAACACATCTAACATATAATTAAAAATTCATCTCAGATTAATAAATTTAGAATGGGAATTGAAAGTAATTACAAACATAATTAAAATTTGGGAATTCTTTGACAAAGTGATACAATGAAAATAATGACATTATTAATGTTTAATTTATTATAATTTTGTGCTATTTTAGAATCACTTTTAATGTAATTGGTATTTTCTTTTCAATGCCAATTGTTGTTTATAACTGTTCATTTTTGTATAAATAACACTGTTAAATTATATTTCTTATCAGTTGACGATGCTCGTAATGAGCGAAACCGGTCCTGACATATTAAATAAAGTGGAATGAAGTACAAAGGAATATTGTGTTTTTACTAATATAATGCCTTTCCACCAAGTATTGACAGTGAACACCCTAAAAGTGATATAACATTATAAATATTTTAACCGAGTAAAATGTGTCTATTGAATTACCGCGCTGCAGAACTTAACATTCTAAATTTGGTAAAATAGGATTCAGTTGTCCAATACAATATATGTACGTACATATCAAAATCAATCTGCTTAAATACATTGAAATAATACCATTATTATATGTCATCGGAGTCCATTCCATATCGCGTTTTTTTCAGAATAATAAATCATGTTTTATTATCACTGATATAATTATTGCTTTATTTAATTCCCTTCAAATTCATTGCGTGTGCGTAAAATATCCGCTAATGGTCCGTGTCGCCATTTTATACTCGCGAATTTCCAAAACCAATCTTTGCTATTGCGGAAGTTTTATTTTATTATGTTGCATGTAAACAGGGTAAGGTACTGTTTGCTTTTACAAATGACGGAATTGTTCAACAGTGGTATAACCGCCATCATAAATTAATAGGGTCAGTAGAAAATGAAAAAAATACACGCGGGTAAAAATATAACAAATCGTTCATTTTTTTTATCCATGGTCGCTCTCAATGTGGAGCATATGGCCTCCTATTGGAGGTATCTCTACAGAAGTTTTTTTCTACGAGAACTGATTGTGACTTAGTCGCTCAACTTCACTTTTTTTTAAGTGAGTAAGTAGTAGGAAAAGTAGGATAAGACTAGAACAGGAATAGTGGTTAACTAATCGCTATTGCTACACCCATTATTTAAGGATCAGAAGGATGGCAGGAGAGGAAATAATATGTATTGACATCACAAACACCCAGTCTTAACACAAATTTGAATTATATAATTCTCAAAATCTCACTGTGATCTTACCGGGAATCAAACCCAGACCTGTGTGATCGGTAGAGTAAGCTCTACCAACTGGTCCACAGCAGACAATATCGTTCATATCTATAAAAAAGTTTTTGTATAAACTTTATTAATATTTAACGTATGTTGAAATGAATTGACTTAAATAAATGACATGTAGATTCATAAAAAATAGCAATACACCCATACATCGATTTGCGCGGTAAATAGGTTGCGCAACTTTTCGCGCAAAGCAAATTCGCCTAAGCCGATGCATAGAACACATATAAAAACAAACAATCGCGTTAATCGAAGCGAACAACTTTACACACAAAAGTTGGAAGATAAATCACATTAATCGAACATATACGTACAGATATTTTGCATATCGTCGGTATACTGCCAGAAAACGTTAAATCAAAAAAACTGTGTTTAAAGATTATATTGAATATCACGAAGCTATCTGAAATGTAGCTTGGGAATTTTCAATACCAAAATATTGGTTTTAAAAAAACATAATGTATACTGGAATCCTAGTTTCAGTTATGCTGGATTCCCAATCTCTATATATGAGTATAACTTATTTAACTGAGCTTAAAATAATAATAATGTTAATTAAAGATGATTAAAATAGAATAAACATACTTCTTAATTTACGAGTAAACAATTTAGCTTGATATTCAAATTATAAGTACTAAAATGTCTGATGTATGTTTAATATATATGTAAAAAAATTAATAGAGATGTTTTATCTTGAGTGTTTACTAAGGCTTTCTATAAATTCGCGTAGTATTCAATATGTACATAAATAAAATTAATAATCTATGAACCATAAATATAGTAAATAATAATAAACCCTTATGACTCGATAATACCTGCAAGATCAAAGGCAGTTCAAACAAACCCAAATGCTCGAAATGGTATTCTCAAATAAGCAGATTCGGCGATTCCGTTTTTTATCCAAGAGATGATCGGAAAATAATATGTATTTTTGATGGGATCGACCTTTGCAGCGGACCATGTTAAATTTAAACCGAAATGAATTGGCGAAATTCACAACCCTCTAAATATTATTTCTCGTTTTCCAAGAAACTCTTCTTTGATCTCTACGGTTTCAAATGCTTACGATTAAACCTTGGTTGACACAGAATCGTGGCATTATATCACGGAGTTTTTTTTGGAGAAAAAACAAAAAAAGATCCTACATTGATTATAAAGTTGAATAATTTATACTTAATTTAAATTTACAACTAACTATTTTTGTACGGAATGATATTACTATAATAAACATATAACATTGTATTTCGTTGGAAGTATTGATTTACATGAAAGTGTTGGGAGTTTTTGCGGAATCTTGATGCATTTTCCTGATAAAAACGTTAATCTAAAACGACATCATTTTATATATATATATATATTATATTCTCTCCTACATTAATAATGTTTAACAAGTTAAACAAAGCAAAATTAAAATTAATTAATAAAATAGTTGATTTATAGATTGTGACATGTGTTTCGCCTCTTAAAGAAGCATCATCAGACAGAACGTCACAAGATTTTCGAATAAGCTAAAAATTGATTATAATTCTTAAGTTATTGATAAAGAAATAAAATAAGTATTTTTTTTCCTTTTTTACTGGACTTAAAAAATATGAACATAATAAATAATAATGATTTGATAATGAATAACTTGAAGTTATAGAAAACGAATAAAATCATTAATACTATTAGGCATTAGTAAATAATATTTTAAATCAGACAGTTGGCTCATCGTACCTAATATAACTAAATATGTTATAATAAGTACTATCAATGTTTGCATCTTAGCCCCTACCTGCGTCCTAAAAAAAATGAAATAAAACGCCTAGTATTAATTTATAAAATAAAAATAAGAATCTTTTTTTTGTTTATTAGTCAACCTTGCGATTTTCTGTCTAGTGATGCTTTTAATGTTAGATTTTTTAACTTATGTATGTAACACGAATGTTTGTAAATACGTCATCTAATATGTTTTCTTAATTATAGCTGTAGACCACTATACTCGCCCTTAAAACCAAAGCTATCTGGATTTCATTAAAAATATTTATATATACAATTAATAGTATTACGACACACACTATAGCAAAATTACAGTTAGAATTTAAGTGTACAAAGCAGTCACGTAAAGCTCTATTTTAAGAACGTTATACAATTTCACAAAGTTACCAGAATACATCGAAAATAATTAAGTAGATTTTTTCAGTTTAGATGTCATCAAGAACTAACTAATAATGTATCTGTGTTTTCAATCATAATTAAACTAACGATTTGTTTTGATTTAGTGGGTTTTTAAAGTCGAGAGTAAAAATACAATATTTGGAAAACCTACGTCACTCGTAGTATCAAGCATAATAAACCGCAGGTTTATAATAATTTAGACATCTAATATTGCCTCATTATTATTAAAACCATACTTAGCATATTTTCTTTACGACTGAACATTCAAAGAAATCAAAATCGGAAAATTAATCACGAGATAGAAATTTATGAGATATTTTTCAAATTCTTTTTGGAAAATTCACTGCAGTTGACTATTTAATGGCTGAAATATGTGATTGCAGTATGTAAAATATTTCTGATACCTACACTCCGGTATTCTGGCTGTTTTTTTTTCAATCCAGATACAAAAGTAGCATTTCTTTTTTGAAAATTCACTGGAGTTGACTGACTATTTAACGGCTGAAATAGTAATTGCCATATGTACAATATTACCAATACTTACACCCCGGTATTTTGACTGTCTTTTTCAATCCAGATACAAAAGTAGTTAAGTACATATCAACCCGTAATAGGTTGAAAATCTTAACCGAAAATTTATAAATTTTACAAGAGTATTTTTTTAAATAAAGTTCGAAAAGGGAATTCCTTAATTGCGGTTTGTAAGTAATAATATATGCTCAATGCCTATCCTTATATTACAATAAAGTTGTCTGACTACTTTCAGTTCTTTAGATCAGCGTTTTTTAACCGGGTTTTACGTGGGATAAACGATAACAATTCAAAAAACTAAAATGCACAGGCCCTAAAAAAAGATCAGCCAAATAACGCTCTTAATTTTTTGTCACTTGGCAATATTGAACAATTATTGGTTTAAAACGCAATTTACTAAATTGTGACGCTTAAGTTCTTTTGCCGTTAATGGGTCGATATTACAACCATTTAATACGGTAAGACCATCTCATCACTGACTATCCAACAAACATTTCATATGAGAAAGTTTTTTCTACAGTCATACTCATTTGTAAAAAGTTTTTATCAAGATTGGCAGATTTCAACATGGATGAACTAATAAGGTGAAAAATAACGAAGTATTTGGTAACAATTTTTTTTAAATTCAGTTAATAGCTAGTTCGGCGTATGCCTTCATTGGAACTATGTATGTTTAAACCTAGATTTACTCAACTGTATATACTGACTCATAAGAGATATACAAGACATCCCGTTATCCTCTCTAACATTCTAATTTATATTAAAATTATAATTATAATATGTATTAAACGTGATTTTAGTACTCCTTAAATATAGGATTATTCAAAGTGAAGTAGTTTTAATTAAAGTTATATTTATAATAATTTACATTAGAGGTTATAATAGCGGTGATGGATTTATAATAGTTTGTTAATTTAGGATGTCATTGGTTTGAATATGCCTATTCATTTCTAATTATTCAAGAGCATTTAGCTAAAAGACTTTGCTACAAAGGTGCTGAACAAGTTGGCGCTGAATTCAAATTAATAAGATGGTTTGCAAATTGAGAGTCTGAAAAAATAAATATTTTTATAACTAAATACTTATTATTTTGTTCCTTATAACAATGGAGTTCTAACAATTAAATGTCAATTCAATCAATGAAATGAGTGAAATACGCTTTTTAATGACAAATTTGAATTCAAAAAAACACAAAGTTTGCAGTACGTATGAGTGATTAGATATTTTTAATACTTCTATATAAAATGAAATGTATCGCGATAATCTATTTTTGTGATACTTGAATTGATATTTTCAATACGGGCAATAAATGTGAGATATCTACATACTGGTTTTGGCATATTATTACGATATTATAACCCGTAGGATAAAAATCATATTTCAAAGTAATACAAAAAAAACTTTCGTGCATTTAAGCCGCCTTTTTTCTGTGGCAGACCCTGGTATGTCAAATGCACCTAAGGGCATAAATGTCTGCAGTGCTTCCGTTACCTACAACACCTTCTCTTGAAACCGTGAGGCGTAAAGCAACTAACAATCGAATCTCATTAACAAACCTGTGAGAAAATCCCTCTGACAAATATTCAGGTGACGCGTTTTGAGAATGAACATGGTGTGCCAAACATAAAGAAACAGGTATTATTTAAAATTGTATGTATTTAAATTCAGAGAATACGTCGAATTCAACACCGGGGACGACTTTTTAATATAAAAATAATGATTCTTTAAGTTCTAGAGCGCGTTGGTATCAAAATTCTTTGAATCTCCTTCATCGATGATGTTTTGATTTATTTGCATTCTTTTTTCACCGTTGCCAAGAGTGAAAAAAAAATGTGGAAGTTGTAAATAACAAATGAAATCAAAACTTGACTACAGTCTATATCAGCGATGTCCTACCTGGGAGGCGCGAACAGTCCAAAATATTTATTCACCCTTTAAAACATGTCTTTATTACTATATGAAATAAAGGATGAGGGGGCGCGAATATGTTTTTTTCTTCAGAGGGAAATGCAGTAACATAAAGGTTGGAAACCACTTGTCTATATGATGTTCATATCATCGGTTTCGCTCATCACGAGCATTTTAAGCTAATGTTTAACAGTTGAAAATGCTAACGGTAAGCGAAATCGCCATTGTTCACTGAAAAAAAATGTGTAAGTAGTACATAACAAATTAAATCAAAACTTGACTGAGCTGTTATAAAAAAAACAGTGCAAATTACTATTTGATGAATTCTTATAACCAGAAAATACAGATTTTTTTAAATACTTTCAACCTCAAATAAGACTGTTTTCTTATAATTTTTTAAAACATTGCATATTTCACAATGCTGTATTTTTTAGGATAGAAGAATTCATTATAATTTAGTTATAGTTGAATTCTGATTTATTTTATATTAATCTTTTTACTATACGTCAATTAGTTCATTCGTGTTTTCGAAAATCCTTAATATACAAACATCAAAACAGGTCGTAAATGAAAATACAGAAAAAAGCGTAATGACACATACGAAAAGTTAACGATGACAAAGAAAAAATATCATAAAATAATATTTTTATCGACATGACATCGGAAAATGTAATCAACAAAAATAGAGAAAAAAATATTATTTCGTTATAAAAATAGAATGAAGGCAGTTTTTCATTTAGGTAAAATAATAATACTAAATTGTAGGAAATTTAATTCGAACAGTTCTAATAATGTGAATTTTCACACCTTTTGTCACTAACGACCCAAGTTTCGCCTTTCGGCATCTTCAGGCATTAAAGTCTACGGATAAACTTGAACTGACGCTTGGTATATAATTTTATCGTGTTACATAAGTAAGAATAATTTTTATTATCACCTGATATCACGCGATCTGGAATAATTATACTAATATTTTGATTTTAATGACATTCAATCAATTGGGATAGTAATCTAAGCAAAATTAAATCTTTTTTTCAAAGACTTTACATGAATTTTAAATGTGATTATCACTAAAGGCAATTCGAAAGGTTACAGTCAGTCTTAGTTTTAAATTATATAAAAAAGATTGGTAATTTTAATAATTTAGACTAAAGGTAATAATTTAAATTTCAACATATAAATTGGTGGCTTGGATTTATTACATTTCGAGCTGTTCATTCATACACAAATGTAAACTCAGGTAAATTAAGCAAAAGTTTAATATCAAAAATACCCCACGATTCAAACGCGACCCCGCCGACCTCATACGTGAGTTTAGGGTTAAAATTTTGGACAATTAATTCTCGCGCACGTTTCCGACTGATAACAGAAGTCGGGGTCATTATTCACCCCCTGACGTTTAGGTGTTATTATCGTTTCGGATTGAATGGGGTGACGACTAGGTACCCAAGAATAACGACGCTTTTAATGAACACAAAATATGTTTCTCACATTATTTACAATTTTCGCTTTTTTTTTTTGGGGCACAAAATAGATGGCATATTTTGATAAATATTATGATTGACAGTGATTCGAGATACCTGTATAGTATAACGTTAAAATACACCACAGACATACAAAAACAGTATTTGGAAAAAGGTAATGTATGAAACACTATTTCCGGTTAGCACTATAGTTCACCGATTCATAACACAGAGCAAACCACACTTTTTTTTTTCAACAAAAAATGATTGATAGTCAACGTATCTTTTAGAGATAAACATAAATGAAGAATGCCATTACAAAGGACAAGTTATAATGTAATAAACTTACTACCCTCTGTTTATTAAATGAACTAGAAAAAAAACGTTAAAGACATCGGGTGCGTGATACCCTGGTAAACGTCGTTGGCTACCTTGACTTATTTTACGGGTTCACGTCCCCGTACGAATAGCATTTCTCAATCGATTTATCGATTTCTGCGATGTGCACATTTTTCATAAAATATGATTTTTGTACGAAAAAAATGAAATTATTTACCGCACCGTTTCTAAAAGCCGGATACGTGTATGTCAACTTAATAATTCAGGAGTTGCATTTGAAAATAAACGGCTATGTGCAGTGGTGGATTAAGCACAGAGGGGCATTAAGAGCAATCAAATTTGGAGGGCCCGTTTTCCGGATAGTATATAAACGTCAAAAAAATCTAAGTAAAATAGTAAAAATATGTATTAAAAATATGATCAAAAGTATATAGATTATATTATATAAACGATTTTTAATGTTCGTAAGATTCGGTGGCCTCAATTTCGCGACTCATTCGCTTATAAGGTTTTCCGCCACTGGCTATGTGATATTTATATGCATGTGTGTTTGTGTTGAAAAATGTTAAAAAATGCACAATTTTAATGGGAAAAATAATTAAAAACGAAAAATCATTTTTTCAAAACAACTTTTATAATAAAACATATTCTCCAATTGTTTTTTAAAACATGTCTTTGTAAATACCACTGTTTTTTGCTTTTCCTGATGAGTTTTGAAGAAAACACAGTCGATTTCGAATTTTAGTGATATCTGAAAATTCTCTACAACCCTACTCCTTTACAATCTTAAATTTGAAGTATTTTCACTAAAGTAACTTATAACGAATAAACAAAACATTCTCACTTCATAAAATGTGTAACTAAATAATGTTGTCTAAAAATAACAATAACAATGTCATGGATGTATGTAATGTCTTGAATTCCCCCCTCCCACCCATCCTATCATTTGAACGGGGCGTATCGAGAGCGATTAGCTAACCACTAGTCCTGTCCTAGCCCTTTCGTTATATTCCGACTTTCTTTGGAAAAAGAGAGGTTGAGCAACTGAGTAACAAACAGTTCTCGTAGAAACACTTCTGTTGAGATAAACTCCATTAGGAGTTCATGTGCTCCACATTGGGAGCGAAAAAGGTAAAAAAATAACAATAATTCGTATACGTTTTTTTTTGTACAAAATATCTTATCTTGACGTGTTCTTTTTTTTCTGTCAGTCACTGCTGTCACATAATAATCTTTTAGCTATCTTTTGAAAAATGTAACGATATAGTTACTTTAATATAATTGAACACCATATATTGCCCCTCACCACGTAGCATATACGGATATGTGATTATACTGTAGATTTTCCTATGCACACCCACTTAATCGAATATTCTCTTTGTCAGTCCATAATGTTCGGATTGCGCTATAACAATTGATATGGGATCGACGCCTAGGACAACGTCCACCAAATTAATGAAACCAGAGGGGCTTTCCCAAGGCAGTCGTTGAAGCCCAACCAAACTGACATGGCGTGCATACTACAAAGGGTCAGTTTACCCACACCGCAGGTTAAAGTATGTATTAGCTAATACGTAAAGGTAATCAGTTTAATTAAAAATGTACATGACCTAAGCGGTGTGTTTCTGGGGGGTGTACGGGACCCCCTGCCGCTATCTATTGGTTAACAGGCAATTACGTAATTACATTAAAATAAATGATATTGATAAAAATAATATGAAATTTGATACTAATTATGTTACTTCCAGAAGGGGCATTAAGTAAAACAAAATATAAAAAGATATATTCAAATACTTAGAAGATTCATTTCCACCATTTCCCCATTTACAATGTTCATATTTAAATATTTCTACTCACAGTTCATACCCACTACTAATTTTAAGCAAATTGACTTATAATAGAGCATCTAGATCAGAGGTGGGGAACCTTTTCTTCTCTAAAGGCCGCATTCATTTTTCTGATTCGACATAAGGCCGCAGTAAACACCGAGAAATTTGAAATCCTCAATTCGCTATACTTTTCCCCCAGATATCTTCAAACCTCGTTTTTTTTTAGCCCACCGAGGAATTTGAAATCCTCAATTTGCTATACTTTTTCCCCAGATATCTCCAAATCTCGTTTTTCCAAAATTGGCCAGAAGGCCGCACCAGAGTGGCCAAAAGGCCGCGGGTACCCCACCACTGATCTAGATGGTAAAAGATATTACTTTTTACGAGAACTAGTTGTGTTTTTTCTCGATATATCTTTGGCAATAAGAAAGGCACATCACAATTGTTTAAAAAAATCTTTGAGATTTACTAATTATCTTGTAATCAGTATTATTAGTGTTTGAATCTCACCTCCTCCCCCCCTGCGTTTAATTTTTCTTATTTTTTATTAAGTGTCTATTCTTACATTTTTCTGCACGATTACACAATGTTGTTAAGTTTTTTTTAATAACACTGTTTTTTTAAATTCTTGAAACTAATCTTAGTTTATTTTACAAGGTTTTTTATGCACGGTTTTTGTGCTATCTATCTACTGTGTAAAAAAGTATTGAGTGTACACTATTTTACAGTCTTATCTTTTAAGTCTTTTGTAGATTGAAAAATTGACAAAATTTTACCTTTCTAATACATCCAAACGAATTTTACACACTCATATTATTGACGACGTCACCGTTAAAAAAACTATACTTAGCAAAGTCCATAGAATCACTTTCCAGCGTTTCTTGTGGATATATACGCTTTTGCCAAACAAAGCCAACGATATTCATTGATTAATTATACATTTCATAACAAATAATGCACCTTTTAATGGAACAGAAGTTCACAAAGCAGCTGGCATTCTTAATTTATCTATTTCTCCCTTACTTTTGTTTTATTGTTTGGAACTCAAGGTGTTATCTGCATTGACGTGTTTATTGCTCTTCAAAAGAGGATTCGTAAAAAATCGATTTCGAAATAGTTATCTGACGGCAATAAATGTCTCGAGGAATAAAATACTGTTTTTTTACTCACTCACTTTTTGAATCAATATAGAGAGCATATTTTTTTTTGATGAATACGTAAAACAATACCAATACATTATAATATATTAAATTTTGATAAAACACTAAGAATAACATTGATTTTTTTAAAAAACGAGCCCATTTTTCACGATACATTTCGAGTTATTATTTAAAGCTTATTTCTAAATTCCAAATCATTCACTTTTATTATAATTGTGTGGTTTAACACAAAAATAAATATCTAACAGTATTTTAATTAATATGTGTATTTCTAGTATAAAATTTTTAGCCATAGAGATAAATAACTCGTCTATAAAACAAAACGTGTAATATTAATTGCAAAATGTAAACAAAAACAAGAAAATTAAATCGATTTGCATTTCAATTTTGTTCAACACTTCCTCTACGACGCTAAAAAATACTAATACGATATATTGCTGGTCCTTAAAGAGCCAAGTGAAAAAACTTACCGCCCTTTGATGCAGGGTAAAACCCAGGACGTATATTTAAAACAACATGTTTTTCACTTGATCAGCACTAGGGATTCTGTGTCAAGACGTCCCGGGACTTGTCGGGTTTTTGGCTGTCTTAAGTCCCGGGACTTTTTTGGAAAGTGTCCCGGGAGTTGTGACTGTGATTTATAATGTGCTAATAACATGTACATTTTAATTTTGAAAAAAACAATTCTTGTGGTTCAGAAACCCTCAAAAGGACTGATGTGTATTGAATGAAAGCAGATATAAGAGGGAGCCCCAAGAAAAACGGACACGACGTGGTCGGGACGTGACACCCGGGGTTTTAACAAAATTAAGTATGCATATATAAAAAGGATCTGATTGAAAAACAGATTTTTTGGATTTATAATTTCGTAGAAGTTTCAAATATCATATGCATATATTGTAATATAAATAGCAAAAGAAAATTACAAAATATCAAAATTAAATGTTCATAACTGATATTGTATTATGTACAAGTGTTTTTTCACTATTTCACAAAGGTACCAATGTCTCAATAGGACAAAAAAGGTTTAAAAGCTGTAATGTGAAGTTACGGTCATAAATTTACTCCTGACGGCGGCTTCATTGATATTTTTTCATTACATGTACCGTTATCATCCCTTCTTAGTAAAAAATAACCGTTCGCATTGCATATATCCATTACGTAAGAAAAATAATAATTATTAAGCATTATATTAAAAAAACGCGATTTTTACTATTGCGTACTTTCAAAAGTCGCCGAGTATATGTGATACATAAATACATACACATACATGCAAATATTTAATTTTAATACAATTATAATTTTATTAAAGGGGAAATAAAAATCAGAATCCATAATCAGCACATATCGGAAGTATTTTACCAACTTTCCATCGTGTTCTGGGGAGGTAAAGCCATGCTTCAATTTCCCTTTCATCTACAGTAAGGTGATGCTATTATATCCCCCGTTCTGTCCAGGATTTGCCGGCGATCGGCGGGAGCGTGGTATTTCAGATTTTGATTTATATTTTGGGAGCAGAAACATACTAGTGGGAAGATAGAATACAATAAGAGCTTTGTTTTTGTGGTGGTATAAGTTCGTATTCGTTGTCGTTTCAATTGCGACACTAAAGGTGAATTGTGATAATAACCACGAGCTGCATGTTCAATTGATTACGTGTATTGAAGTGGTCAAAAAAAAAAATTGCGACTCTCCTGAAAAACAAAGTGTTACTGACTTCGTCGTGTTTGATACCGGATACTTAAATTATAACAGTTGTGTTGTTTCCATGCTTTTTGGCACTGCACTGCCAAAATAAGGCCAAAATAAGGCAGCTCAATTTTTTAAAAAACAAGTTGCGCCGTAATTCTGCTGGGTTCATCCAAAGTGTCGTAACGTTGTAACAATAACATGGCAAAACAATGGGTTACCGCCTCGAAACACGTACAACTAATTTACGACACCTGTCGCATATATGTTTTTGTTTCGTCATTCTTCGTTCACCCCTGCGACCCGCTGTCCTTAAACCCTTTTAACACTTGCGCATGAGAGATACCGTATTGAAAATGGGATGATTGAAATCCGAACTTACATACGCATCGGTTAGAAACCCTTAAAATATCACCACATATAGGCACGATAAACTTTTATACTCCTTTCTCAGACGAGGGCTTATACAATCGGGTGCTTCTACTCAGTAAGTAGTACTAGACTTATACATACATTAAATAAACGAATAATAATTCGATTATAGAAATTCAATTTAGCAAACACTTTTATCATGAAAGTATAGTGAAATAATCTTCAAAACTATCGATTGAATCCGTAATTGCTTAGTAATACGGTGTCAAATGATTTAATTATACACAAGTATAAAATAAAGTTATTCGATGTTTCGGTTTACCACCATTCACATAATATTACACTATTAACAACAATAATCGCTATCAATTCATTTTGTTTCTATTTTTTTTTCAATTCAATTCCAGTAAAAAAGAATTTTGTCAAAAAATAACTGTAAATAACTTCACCACTTTTACCCATTAACAACTAGAAAAAAATAACGTTTTTTGTCCTGTAAGCTAGCAATTTTCTAAAAACGAATAAAGGAAAACTTAATATTCATTTTGTGAGTCCTTAAGAGATGTCGGACCCTTTTTCAATGATGCAAACTCTAAAAAATATTTATTGACGTCGTAATAATGACAACACACTGGTGGGTAGCGTGTGTGGTTAGTAGGTATTCGACACACCGGTGGGTCGTTTGCTTTAGAGTGGTTAAGGGTGTTCACTGTCAATACTTGATGGAAAGGCATTTTATTAAGAGAAAAACAATATTCCTTTGTACTTATTTCCACTTTTATTTACTAAGATCAGGATCAGTTTCGCTTGTGGCTCAGTTGGTAATGCTCGCCATGAGCAAAATCGGTCCTGATATTGATAAATAAAAGAAGAAATAAGTCCAATTTTTTTTTTTTACTAATGCAGGATTTCAAACATAAAATGGTACCTTATCAACACCTTAAAGTTATCATTGTTGCAATATGGTAACCATTTTAACAATCACAGTTACTTAAATACAATGATGATATCGAAATCTTGAACAAATAATTGAGGACTCGGAAACATCTGACCAAAACTACAACAGTTTCAAAAATCGCTTTTTCACCAAAACAACGAAACAAATATGAAACAAAAGCCTGCCTTTGTTAGTAAACAAACACTAGCCTGTTTTTTTACCAATATTAAAAAAAACTTTTAACGTCGATGATTGAAAATAATGACTATAATTTCATTATAAAGTATGCCAATTAGTAACAAAAATTGAAATAGTTTTCCTATCACCTGTTTATTTTGACATTGCGGTCATAAATAAATTAATTTTAATTGGCTACGTTGGCTGATTTACGCGACTCATTCGTTGCCCAATCAATCACTTTTATTGCTCTGAAAAACAATTTAGAGGCAAACGAAAATGCCTTTTTATTGTTGCATACACTGCATTTATATCTGTCAGCTGGTTTAATTGTGACACTGCATTTTTTATTAAAGCCATTCTGTACATAATATGATATATAATATTTTGCCGACAGGTGAACAACGAAGTTTTTTATTACGATAAATAAATTTATACCAGTATTTCAGTAAAGTTTGGTGAAAGCAAAAAAAGTTTTGATAAAGCAAAAAATAACGACCAATTGCGATAGCAATTTTGGGTGAGACAGGTATTTCTATATTTCATATACTTATTATAAAATACCGTAATTAAAATATATATTATAATCATAGACAAAGATTTTCATTCATGATTTATAGAAATAAATTTACGGTTTCTTAAAATATGTATACATTATTTAAGGGTTCATCAATCCTGCAAACTATCTACAAAAACCAGGGCTGCGGAGTCGTATAAAAAAAGATGACTCCAACTCCGACTCTAAGTTTTAAAAATAAAAAATAGCTCAATCTCCGATTTTTTTTCAATAATTTCATTTTAATTTATATATACTTATGTCAAATTTGAATTATTTTTATTCTGTAAACTTCCATAAATTTTGTCGATAACGACCCGGGTTTCACCTTTCGACATCTTGTGGTTTTATCAAGTGCACTTGTATATGTATATATATATGTATTCCATCAGATCATCTTAGTCAGCCAAGCATGCAGTGTCAATACTATGGACTATCGTGGTTTGAATGCAAATCATTAAATATATATTTTTTAAATTTTATAGCCGGATTGTTTTTTACGACTCCGACTCCACAGCCCTTACAACAACTATTAGTAGATTGACAATTATTTTTTATTGAAATATGTGATACATTTAATATTCGAAATTGAATAATTGTCAATACAGGTATAGTTTTGCATTTTTAAAATCGGTATTTTGATAAAAAAAATAAAAAACCATTTATACCGGGATTCCGATCCCGGTTTATACCGGTATTGTAATCCGTAGTGATGTTGTGCAACGGTAGATGTTATAACAACTATCTTACACATATATAATATAAAGTATCGACTAGATAAATTTGTTTTTAAAACACTTTATTAAAAAAAAGCTCCCGTTTGGATGACATACATACATAGATCAACGGGCAGCTTTTAATTAATTTCAGTAACCGGCGTGCGACTCTCGCACTTCAATCATACTGGATGAGTTGAAAAAACCTAACCTTTTGTTTCGTGCTGCGGTGACGCGTTTTTTGTGATATCTCTCACGCTGGCTACAAAAACTCACAGCTCAACAAACGCAGATGTCAACAGTTTACAGAGTTTTAATTGCTTAAAAATCTTATATGAGCAAATATAACACAGCATTACCGTTATGTCATAACTATATATCTTATGTCGTATAAAATTGTCAATTTTAGAACGAACTTAGCATCACGAAAATGACTCTCTTTGTTTAAAAACAATTTGTATACTGTATGTTGTGTGTATGTATGTATCCGCATGTGTGTGTACATGTACGGATATAGTATAGAGGAAGCATATGGAATGTGATTTGCAAAATAATGCATATGGAGTTCCCGTGAACTTCTTATCTCTGTAGTGATCGCGCCCTTCCGTCTGCGAACGACGGTAAGGGGATGCAATTTAAAATTTTTCAAAATCTTTATCGGTGAAGAAGACTGGAAAAACCTTGACGTTGGCGCGTCCTGGTACTTGAAGCTCCATAAATTTGATATCCAAAAAAAAAAAAAAAATGTCATAACTAGGGATTATGTGTCTAGGCAACCCGAGAATAAATTCCCGGCGAATCGACGTGTTTTGCCAGTCTTGGTTTCCGGGAGATTTAAAATAAACAAACCGAAATTTAAATAAAACAAAAATATAATTTGAGAAACTTTATACCTTCAAAACTTTTCTACATTTTGGAACGCAGTAAAAAAGGTAAAACATCTTTCAAAGTCTTCCATTTCTTTAATTACATAAAATATGACGACTGATAACCATAAAATTACTGACCCAACGTATAATATTATTTTTTTAATGAAATGTGTTCACTGGCAAAATCAAACGAACACCTCGAATGGTGTGTAATAAAAAACAATATTTTTTTTTTTTTTTTACATTTTACGATTTTCTTATACATATTTTAATGACAAAATAAGTTTGCAAGAGATATGAGTTACTGGCAGTGTTCGGGCATATAAATATTTTTCATAAAAATTACTAGTCTTGGGACACGAAAATTCATTTCTTTACAATTTGCATTAAATAATATTTTGTTCGTTTTTTCATGATATCACACAAACTGTTTTTGTGTACAATTTTATTATGCACATACACTATTGGAATATAGGAAAATATTAAACCAGGACCGGTTTTACTCATCGATTTCGTGATGATCCTAAAAATACAAAAAGGCATGTATTATTATTTTTTAATTAAGTATTGGCAGAGAACACCTAAAATTGAAATACAATATTTATTAAATGACACTTTTAATTTATTTTTCATCAGGTGAAAATGGTTGAGGAAAAAGCAACTACACAGGGGAAGATATTTTTGTACAAATCTAGTGATTTTCTATCAGAAATTGATACTGACATAAGTTGTATAGGACTATAGACTGGTTTATAAATATACATGATACTTTGATTCAGCAAAGTATCTAAAAGTAGCACTTTGTGTTGCTAATGATGAGCCTATCACGTTACATAAGGATATCATAATTAACCCGGCATTGTGAACTTCAGGACATAGAATGTAAGGCATTTCCTCTAATACTTAAGTGCCACATTTTCTTGAAAAGGGTATCATCCTTAAAGGGTCGAGTACATCACCCTTCTCAAATTTTACAATTATTTACCTTTAAATACAATATTATTATGTCCGTAATTTAAGGTGAGATAAACAAATAAAGGAAGTAAGTACCTTACTTCCTGGAATGTAAAATAATACGCACACCATGAAATCTCGATATAGTGTTTATTTCAAAGTATTTTCTAAAAACAATAATTACAGGAAAATGTCGATCACATCAAACTATACGTTAGTATGCCTGAGGATATTTATTAATAACACAAATGTCAAGTTTTTGATGGGTAAACAACGGAACTGGTTTTGTTACTGAATATTCAATGGTTTTGGACCTTAGCTTAAATATCCAAAATAGATTTGCGGATTTGTATTAAAATACATCTGGCTACACTGCATAATTCACAATTCATATGTTCATTCTGAGCACTTGGTGGAAAATTAATATATTCAAACAATAAAACATTTTTTTATACTAATCCCACATTTATTTTTTAGGATCAAGGTACCGGTTTCGTTAATCAAGAGCATTTATAACTGATAGAATTAAAATATAAAATAATTTAGATTATTCCACGTATTGTGTTACAAACTGTAACGCGTGTTTCGCCTCTTTCTAAGGCATCCTCAGACAACTACTTTTCCAAATGCTTGCTTAAGTACGAATGATTTCATGATGCAACTCATTAGTTAATCATTTCTGAATGTAAATGTCATTTGCATTACCATTATCGTTTGTTTGTTTTTCTATCATTCCCTCCTTGTCTCCCATTTTTATTTGATTTTTATTATAATATATCAGAATAGTAAAATTAAAATCATTCGTACTTAAGCAAGCATTTGCAAAAGTAGTTGTCTGAGGATGCCTCTGAAAGAGGCGAAACACGCGTTACAGTTTGTAACACATTACGTGGAATAATCTAAATTATTTTATATTTTAATTTTATCAGTTAAAAATGCTCTTGATTAACGAAACCGGTACCTTGATCCTAAAAAAGAAAGGTGGGATTAGTAGAAAAAAAATGTTTTATTGTTTTAATATATTAATTTTCCACCAAGTGCTCAGAATGAACATATGAATTGTGAATTATGCAGTGTAGCCAGATGTATTTTAATACAAATCCGCAAATCTATTTTGGATATTGAAGCTAACACGTGTCACAGTTTGTAACACAATACGTGGAATAATCTAAGTTATTTTATTTTATATTAAAATGAACTTCCACAAAGTTACCGCCGAATCCATCGAAAGTGATCAAATTTTTAACCATTTTCGCTCCCAATGTGTACCCACTCTTAATAGAGTTTATCGCAACAGAGAAGTATGTACAAGAACTGTTTGTTCCTCAGTTGCTTAACTTCTCTTAGAGAGTAGAGATTGAAGAATAGGGCTTGAAAAGAACTAATGGTAAACTAATCGCTCTCACTGTGCCCACTTTTTAGGAAAGGATGGATGGGAGACGAAATTCAAGACAAAATATGCATCCGTGCCTTCGAACAGTAATTTATGTATCGATTGAAAAATCAATCTATAAAAACTGTCCTGGGATTCAAGGACGTGACCCCCATGTTCTAAGCCAACGACGTTGACCACTCGTCCACGCAGCCGGAATTTTAAAACTAAATTTAATAGCCTTGTATTAATATTTATCAGGTGAAAATAATAGTGGTGATTGAAACCGGAACTATAATAAATAAAAGTGGAATTAGTATAAAAGAGTGTATTTTTTACAACTGCTATAATGTTTTATAACGACTCAATATAATTCGCATTGGACAACATGGTTGGAAAAACATCGTTTTTTTCAGTGATTTGCTTAATTTGAAATTGTTAAATTTCTAACGACTTATTCTTTTCATAGTAGTAAGCATTATAATATTATGTTTACGAGTCATAATTGTATACTATACAATGCGATTTTTTTTAAATTCTACTGCATTGCTACAATTTTTAATCGAGAACTGAAGAAAAGTTTATAAAAATCGACGTGGAGTTACGAGTAGAATATGGTTCAATGCTTGGCCCTCATTGTTTGGTGCACTTTAAGGGTGGATAAATAATAATTGTTGTTAGTTGAACAGTTTTCAGCTCTCGTAATAATGTAACGCGATGAAACTTTTGACGAAGTCTGGAAATGCGACACCATTGTTGGGCAGAAACAATGAAAGTCACTCACAATAATAAATCCGGCTCTATTCATCGACCTCCAGCCGAAGCTCGATGAAGCTTATAAAGGAGGAAAATCTGTAGAAAAAGTAATTGTAAATAAAAATATATCTAAGCATATAACGACTATGTTAAAATGGAAATAAACAACCATTATTTATTCCATAAAAAAATTTTAAAAACGTATCGTTCATCCATAATTGGGAACTATACATTACAAAATAATTACAGATTATTAATTTATTACTTTAACGCTGTAAAAAACATGATGAAACAGAATATTTTAAAACAAATTTGTAGTTGTGAAACAATTTATTGATTTTCAATTGGCAAAGAAGTCAACTGAGTAAGCTCCGACAAAGCCTACTTTAATTAATACATATAAAATAGTACATGCTCGTCTTAACTCACTCATGTCTGCGTGGAATATGTGAGCATCCGTAGCATTAATTATTGTTAAGTAATTTCATTCCAATATGTATTGTGTTATAGCTAAGTAAACACATTTAGACTTTCTGATTTGTAAAATTGATTTATTTTCTAGACAGACAACTTTATTTTCAGGTAACTGCGAGACCAAAGATGCTTGATGGTTATGATTATGATTATGATTTGATTATCAATGTCAAATTCTGTACAACAATTGTGACTAACGACCAGTGTTCCGAGCACGTGCTCATTCTATACTTTACAGTCAATTCTTAGCTATAAAACATTTTTTTGGCAAGTTTGAATACTTGAATTGATTGTGTATTGATATTTCATTTGAAAGAAATGTTAAAATTTAGAGATATGTAATGTCTTTTCACAAGGTAACAAAAAAAATATCTGTTATACATAAAGCTAAAACCAAACTCGAATAAATATAACAATATTTTTATTTGTTTATGAAGACACAGGCACAGATAATTAAAACAACTGTTAAATTATCCAGCGACAGACATTTGTAAAATGGTTTCGATTTGTTCCAATCGATAGCAATTGTAGTTTAATATTATTTATTGCATAAAATAGCGATCGTATAACATGATAAATTTATTGACAGCATCGTTCATTTACCTGCTTGGTATGCAAATATTTCAATTTATTTTTATTACCGCATTCTGCTAAATTGCCATCAATAGTTAATATGAACGAACTAGTACATATGGAAATTCGCATAATTTAAAATGGCAGTCGCTGCAAGCGAATCTGATTATTTCGCAGAGAATTTAATTTAGTTTATTGTACACCGGGTTACTGGTTGTGCATTCTCAATTGGAAAATCACAAAATTCATTATTTATTATTTGCACATTTGAATTAGTTTTGCCATTATTTAAATTGGTGTAATTTAAGCGAACTGAAAAATAAAACTTGAACTGCGTATCCGTTAAAAAAAAGTGATAAGGTTTTGGAGACAACCATTTTATTTGTTGAATTGGGCGAGTCTGAATAAAACAAATAAGTAAAAGAGAAAAAGAAAAAGAAAACAAACAAAGTCATACCCTTTTTTCTTTACAAATTTAATCTAACGGTGATCATCATCATCATCGGCAGTTATATTCAATCCAATACTATGTGAAGATTTTCATTGCATATTCTATGTTATTTTCTTGCAACATTCTTCCACCAAACTTGTTTATATACCCTCGTTAATTTTTTACTAGTTTGTATTTTAATTTCTGTCAGTTTTAAGTTTAATAAACACATATTCTTTTTATTCATGTGCCTAAGAAATAAATATTTCATGCTTTATTCAATTTAATATGAAAACTTTATTACTCATGTGCTATATTTAGTTTGAATGAGAGGATTGGATGGATGAAAATTTTGTTGCTTCCTTCCTTATTAACTTCTTTAAAAAATATTGATAGAACCATTTGAGTGATGTTTTATAACGATAGAAACCGATAGCGGTAGAATAAAGTACATTTATGTGTCTACTGAAAACTTGCACATTTTGAAATACGAAATCACTGAAAATGGTCGGAAAATTACATTATATTCAGAAACGCTTAAACCACCGTCACTTTCATTTAATATATATATATAAACATATATTTTTAAATCCATGTCCGCTACTAAGTTTTTCTACGACTTATTACTCAGTTTCTCAACCTATATTTTCCAAAAAACTTAAGTATATAAGAATCGAGCTAGAATAGGACTAGTGATTAGCTAATCGCCTCACTTCGCCGTTTTTTTAAGATTAAAAAGTTAGGAGGGAACCTTTAGACGTCATAAAACCTATGCATTCGAAAAAAAATGATAAATCAGTTTTAACACTAGAAATTTTGATATAAGGGTAAATATCGTATAAAGGTTTTACTTTTAAAAAGAGTAATCAATCAATAAACAGTTTTTCGTCTTAACATTATCCTTCATAATTGATTTATTTATTGTTAAAAATTAAAATTATAGTACATGACATAACAGCTGACGCCAATTCGCCTTGTACTTGACAAATATAATAAGACAACATATAAAATAAACTACCTAATACATCAAAATCAACACACAAAATCAAAATAGTAAAATTTAACAAACAGTTCACAAATACTATCACTAAAAATGTCCACTTCTCCAGGCAATGAGTTGATCAATCGAACGGCCCTAGGAACTGGAGACTCATACCTCATAAGCGAGGTATAAGTTTTTTCTCATAGTAAGAATAAATAAATAAATAATATATAATTTATTTACGAAAGCAATCAAGTAATGCATACAAGAAGACTTCACCTTCGGTCCTGAGTACAAAAAATATTTAATTTTCTAATAAATTAAAAAGCTGAAAAAAGTTGGAATAATGAAATTATAATGCACGTATAAGTTAATTGATTATCCTAATCAGGTCAGAACCCTTAGCGTGTCTGTAATATTATACACAACAGTAATATGTTAATATGATAATTAAAATGACGCGCACAAAATGTTGATATTATGAACATAATTGAAATTTATGTTAATATTTCTATAAACTTAGGTTAATTTTGTTATTACAGAAAGAGATGATATATTAAAAAAAACATTGAGTCTGGCAGGTGAGTTACACGACAAATTCTGATGTTGAATCATGAATTTATTGTATTTATAGTACGATGCTATTAGTAACGGAATCTTAATTTTGTTTATCTGACCTTCTTAATCTGTTTCGTACAGCTTGTCAAATGTTAACGTTTTATAAATAAAAATATTCTTTTTTGGTTTTCAATATTTTATATCTTATTACAGACATGTCAAACATGCGGACCGCTGACATTTTTTCTGTGATACTGCGACATATTTTTTTGCAAAATTTCGAAGAAAAACGTTCTTCAAAAAATTGAAAACTTTTAAATCAATTTATTTAACACTTTTGTAAATTATTGTATTTTTACGTTGTGCGATTTTATAAGAAGTATAATACAATAAAAAATGACTACTCTTAATTTGTTTTTTTTTGTAATACAGCCCACGGCTTGACGTGCAATACAGTAAACCCCTCTACAGCGTAGTTTTTTACAAAAAGCCAAATTTTCAGCGTAAAAATTTTTATTTTCATAAATCTATATGTATAAAAATCAATGTTTGTTTGTCCCATATGCGTTCCTATGCCGTTCATCTGATTAAGATAAAACTTTGGTGAGAGGTAAAGAAACTATGGTCCATTAGATTGGTCCGACAATTTATAAATAGTGAAATCAAAATTGAATATGCAATTACATTTCAATAACATACAATTTTTCATTTTATCAAATGACATCGTTGAAAGCTTCTCCGACATCCCACCATCGTCAAAACGTTACTATGAATAAACATTTTTTTTCGGTTCATATTTAATATATCGGTTTAGGAACAAAAGAGCAGTCAACGGTCTGGAAGCGACACCGTCCAATACGGTGGTTGTTTTGAATGTAATTCCCCTAAATTGTCTGCGTATAATGTCCTGTTTAATTAAGAAGGGTGAGATAAACAAAAACATTTAGGTTAATGTTCCTCGGTTGACCATTTCGTTTATTAACGGCTGGGAATTAATGTATGGACGTGTGACGAATAACTGCGCGAAAAATCGCATCATAAAATTTAAAAAATGATGTTTCGGCGGGAGACTTTCGCGCCCATTTTACAGAGCGTGACGTTATTCCACGCTGCGGGTTTCTGCGGGGCAGTGGTGGCAACAAATAATAGATTATTTAATTTACAAATAAATGGGAAGTCTAATATCAAAATCGGTCAAGTCATGTTTTAGTCGATGTAGATTGTTTTATATGAATTTTATTACTTGCAAGATTAGTTGCAAACTTGTACTAGAAGTTAGATAATGATTTTACCATTAAGTCAAATGTACATATATATTGTTATCATAATGGTCGAGTTATTGATAATGCATGACATTAATTTATGGGTCCTATGATACCCTATATATCCATAAGGGATTAACAGTCAACGGCTTCCAAGAAAAGAAACGAAAGTTTTAAAATAGAAAAAATAAAATTTTAAGTACATTTATTAAAATTTCGAAAAAAATGGTGCCGGAACGCCGTTCCGCCGCGTTACAGGGTAAAAAAGCCCTGAATGATAAGTATTGTAATAAATAAGAAATTAAAATTAACACATATAGTATAGATAAAAAAATATACATTTAAGCAACGATTTTCAAAAGAATCAACCAAAATTATCAATTTTAATATTTGCTTCGAAAATCAAAACAAAACACCAAATCCTTTACATTCAAAGACACTCATGTATTCCAATTAAATAATTGCATACACATGTTAATTAATCTCGTGATAAATTTATTTCTGAAACCTACTATGTAATCAGTTTGCAAAGTCTTCATCTCTCGTATCTTGGTGCCAACTTCCTGTGAAGGATTGCGATTAGACTCTAGCATGTCCTTCAGTTTCACAGCATATAATATGTTTGATAGATAAAGATGAATCAACATTTTTTTTCAAGAGATCCCCACCACTGTGGGGCAGCACCGAGTGCCTAGATAGTGTGGCCAACTATCTGGTCCCAGTGCGTGCCCCGTCAAGCGTGCATCCTGTGGGCCGAAGCCGTCGTTGTCAGCCAGCCGCGTATAACCGAACGGGTAACAGAGCTCCTCCGCAACGAACACCATGTCGCTGCGTCGCTTTTGAACCTGGGTGAACTTGCAATGCAAACGTACCGAATGATTCAACAATGAACTCTGAATTCGACCGGAAAAGAAGGTTAACAATTTTCTTCAGAGAATTTAGTAATCAACCAGCCCATTCTCACGGTATTTAAATTAACCGATTGCACCATTGTGTGTTTATAATAATCATTATATAAAAAAATCACACTATTGGATTAAAATAAAAATGCATTATTTGAAAAAAAATATATATGTTTCGATAATTTATCTCTGACGATTACAATATGCCGCAATAGCTATTAACTATTTCTCATTTTTCGTACTAAATACCAGAGCTGTGGAGTCGGATTCGGAGATTTTGCCCAGAGTCGGAAAGTCATACGACTCAGAACCATTTAAAAAACAAATATGTGTATTCAAAACACAATAGTCTATATATGTATAGTGTTGCTGCTGCATGCTATGCTGACTAAAAATTATCTCTGATGGTATACATTGAGTTATATATTTATCTGTTAAGATTGCCGCCCGTTGTGGTACAGTTGGTTAAGTCTTGCTTAACTTACTGACCAGACGGGTCTGGGTTCATTTCCCGGTAAGGTCAATGTCAAAATTTAGATTTTTCAATTTAAATTTGAGACCTTAGACATGGGTGTTTGTGATGTTAATTAACCTCAAGTTGATCTTGAGTGACTTGAGTGACAATAAATTCTCATAGAGTTTTTCTTGTATGATCTTTTAACTTGACGCATTGGCATTAGCTGTAAAGACAAATATTTTTTTTAATTAAAAAAAATCTAATATCTTCGATTCTATTATATAGTATTTTCTATTCTATTCTATATGTAGTATTTAAAAAATATATATTTATCACTTTATCCCCTTCAATATGTTACTAAAACAATTTAACAAGGCAGATTTTTAGAAATTGTTTCACGTATTTTATTGTGTTTATTAATATAATCACTACTATTATGAAATTAGACACTTTAAATGGTTTCCAGCGAAATTATAATTAAATTATTCCGTCACGTCAAAGTACGTGTTCGGGATACAAAGCGTTAAACTAGACAGTGTCTAGCTCGCATGGTAATCTAATTTACAGGGATGCCACTTCAATCAAATTAAATCTTTTTTTACCACACACGTGTGACTGGGTGAATTTAAGTATTTGTGTTTTAATTGTCGTGTTCAACAACTGTTTTTATCTGCTGTGTTCACTACTCTTGGACTATACATAAAGTTACATTTTATTGCATGGTCAAAACTTTCGAGCATTGAGGAATTCGTATTCAAGGGAATGGATTTATTTGATGTTATCAAACCTACCCGCCGTCACAATATATTATCTTACAAAAGCAGTGATCGGAAACCCGCGAAGCATATTAAACAATTCTTACAATTAAGTCATCAATTAAAAATATACAACACTTTTATGTACAATTAGTACAAAGCCATGAGTTGAAAATGCTGAAACTGATTTGAATAAATAAATGTGAAATAAGTACAAAAGAGCGATTTATTTTGTTCAATATAATTAGCCTTAAAAGTAATAAAGTGTGCCAAAAACTAATTGAATAACTATCTAATATTAAGGCAAAGAAATGTTGATTTTTTTTATCCACAGTCTATATTGCTGTCTTGGTTGTATAAAACAAAGTAGAGAATGTATTTGGTTACCCATGTTTCATGGCAATGTTTGCGTGCACACTTATTTGAATTAAATGTATTTTAAATTATCATTTACCCTCCGTCTGATAATATAATTTAATAATTAATGCAGGTTACATGTATATTAATCAAATAAAGTTTAAGTTTCATATTGCCAATAATTATCAAATCAGATCTACTTGGTTGTAATATTGAGTTGGCAATATACGCGAGTTTTCACTCAGAGTTTGGTTCAATTATTAAATATACGTTTACTTTAAATCAGTTAGTGCAGTTTTTGTATTGTTTTTTATTTCATCAACAAATAAAAAAAATCGTATATTGAAATTAAACGTTTGTGGCAACCCTGACCGAATGACAAAGCAATATGTTAGTTGAGCCAATAATAATAAAGGTAAGTAGATAGACGGAAGCACCCTGGGAACTAAAATAAGAACTAGGGTTCGAATTGAGCGTGGAATCCAATTGTTCTAATTCCACACTCACGATTTTATTGGCTTATTATTATGTTATGAAACAAGAATAATTTATCATGCAGCTTTTGCAGTTACTTCCTTTCAGATTTTCTTCTGAGATAATAATAATATTATGAGCTTATTTACCTTTACGCCTTGTTAAATATAAACGAGGAAAATCGTTATTTTATTATAAAATATGAAATTATATAAAATTTTACATTGATAATCGTCTATTCTAACTGGAATGTTTTTACATTTAAAAAAAAACAACGCAATTTATTGTAATAACTAAATAATTGTATATAATGACCAGCTTAAGATCAGATAGTAAGTACAGTTAACCCTCCATTGTAATAAAAAATGTTTTATTTAAAAACAAATTGATTTGGTTCATAGTACTTTTCATTTGAATAGCTAAGAATAATAATTCACGTTTTAGGAAAATCGAGTTATGAGAAAATCACAAAAAACCATAAGATCACTATTTTTCGTAGTGTTAAAAAAGTAATAGTGATTATATATGTATGTCGAGTGAAAAGTAAGATTTTTAAAAATAAAAAATATACTTTTAAATTATGAAAAATACTGACGCCAATCGGTTCAATTTAACATCTGATTGTATTCATTTTAAAATGTGAGCCCGACACCAATGATGATCTTTAGCAGTGGTTTTAACAGTGTTTAAAGTATTTTTTGAAATACAACTATTTTTGCTAACATGTATTGATGCATTTAGATCAATTTGGCATACTTAACACAAATATTTCAAAAATGCAAAATTTGTGTTTTGATTTTAAGCCCTACATTCCTTTGTGTAATAAAAAAAACTCTTTTTATCCAATAAATTATTTTGAAGGCTTAGTCAAGTACGTTTCTAAAATATTTTAGTAGAATATGAAGGCACTCCCATGTCTTCAGCCAGGAATTTAAAAAAACCATCGAACAACCCATGTATGAAAAAAATGTCCAAACTGAGATCGAAACCCTTGATTGCGAAACGATATACCCAAAGACAGGTGCATTCGAACGCTTACACTTGGGTTTAAAATATCGATTCTGTAACGGCGGACTCTATAGCTTCAAGTTTTTATTTCTTTTTAATTTTCTTCCATAATATTTTTTAAATTGGACATTATTTGATGGGGCAAAAGCAAAATAAGAATACTTACTAACTTAGATGATTCTCAAAACTATGTTTTTGCTGTAGTGTAAAATTGTGGAAACAGCAGCTTTAACCATTTTTAATCACAATGCCGAGTATATAGCACAGTGGTTAACGTCGTTGGCTTCCATGACGGACCTCACGGGTTCGAATTCCATCATTTTTTCAATCTGCTTTGTATGAAAGCAATGATGTTTGTGTCTAAAAATGGGTTATAGCAAGTGTCATTAGACAACAACTAGTCTTGGCTTACCCTATCTTGTCTATCCCTACAACTATCTTCGAAAAAAAAGGTTAGCGACTGAGTGACAAACAGTTCGGTTCAGATACCTTCATTAAGAGGTCATTTTCTCCACATTAGGGGCGGACATAGATAAAAAAATAAGAAATACTGATATAATATTTAAATTATTTACTTGTACCACTGCTAGGTAAAAGTATTCCTACACTTCTTAAAGTTTACTAAGACCTGGGTACTGAGTTTATACCGGAATATAATTCCACCAAGTTAATGCTTATTGAATAACTTGGTGTTTTTTTTGCTAAATTTGATATATTTTGAGGTGACTACAATATAATCATTTATATACAGAATTCCTTCCTTTCTTTGCAACTTATCTCCTGTTTCATTCTACACAGTGAATCAATAAGAAGTTGTATGCTCACAACCTTCGTGGTGATTCATTGAATTTGTAAAGCATGTATTTGTCATACTTTTACGATATATATTTATTGTTATTTTTTCTTCAGCTACAATTATCATTCTAGATAAACTGGAAAATTATTGCTCATACGAATCCAGTCACGATAGATGACGTAATCTCGCTTAGTATATTGTGGAAAACAGTACGGACGTATAAATTGGTCGACGGCGAATGATTTCCATTTCAATATATGCGAGGAAAATTTCATTCCTTTTTTAGGACGGTCAAAACATGACGGCCAGCTTTTCAATGTCAGGCACGTTCTCATGATTAATTCAATTATTCAAAGGAAATAATAAATTTGACTATAGTTAAGCCTCGATTTAACATTCTAGTATTCAACAATTTATGAAACTGTACTGGAATTCGAACTCTTGAGCATCGCAATTAAAACCAACAACGTTGCCACTCGATCACATTTTCGAAACATCTGTGCTAAATACGAGCCTTCTAGAGGTGAAGTGTGCCAACTAGTAAAATTGTAAAACTTTTTCTTGGACTTAAATTTAACTACAATCATGTTTTTACTTGGTATTTTGATAGATTGCATATTTTTAATTTACGAATATAACATTATTTTAATGTGTTACTGAGGTTACTGTAACGATACTTTAAGAGGTGTAGAATATATAATAACAAAGCGATTAACGTAATTTTTCTAAAATAGTACGTGGCTCACTTCGCCTCTAATAGGCCCATATTATGTATTAACATCAGAACCAGTTTCAGTCAATAATCCTGTATCGTTTTTTAAAATTCATCAGTTTATTTTTCTCGTGAATGCCTTTCCATCAAGTATTGACATTGAACACCTTAAAAGCAGAATCGTTATATTATAAAAAAAGTATAAGTAATAAAAATATAGTATTTTTTCGGTCAGAATTTATATTAAATGATCATAATATATCGGTCAGTGAATATAATCATAATTCAAATCAAATTAACACATTATAGGCGGGACACGAAAAACTACGTTAATCACGTACTGTCGGTTTTGTTGGTATATTGACTCATAATTACATGGTTTCTTCAAAATAACTGCCGCGGCAAGTGACCCTTTTTGACAATAAGCAATAAGCATCATAATTTATTATGCCCTGAATGTTCGTTCACACATAGTATTTTTTTAAAGAAGGCGACACATGTTTCTCGAATATTTAGGGCATCAGATTTCAAACTTCCAGTGATTTAGTGATTTATAGGAATTTGTAGGAATGAGGATTTTATACTAGTACTATAATTATTTATATAATTGTATGGTATGGATAAATGTTATTTTTTATACAGAATATTTTGAATATTTCATATTGATAACAAGTGGAATGCTATCTACTAAATTAATAACAGGTTTTTGTATTCAGCTTAGACAAGTAGAGAAATTATGATGTATTCAAAATTTTTTCATTCTATTTTTAATGATTAAATGTCACATGATTTCTTTGAAAATTTCAACAGAAAATATTGTTTGGCTTAAAAGTTGTTGATTTTAAGAATGTAATATATTTTTGCGCTAATCACTAAAAAACGCCAGCTTATAAAGTGTTAAAAAAAAACCTAACCAAAATGGTTATAAAATATTCTGACCGTAGAATATTTTTATTCTGACCATTGAATTTGTTACCGAAAAGAAATAGGTGTACTATATGCGAATTAAAACAACATTTTTAACGAGTTAATTTTGAAGAATAATTTACACTCTTCATCTTAGCGTAACATCTAAACTTTTAATATGCTTTTAATAACAAATAATTAGTGTGTTTTGGCTAGAAAAATTCTTTCAAACACGACAGATATAAATAAATAACTCAAGAGTCCTAAGACACGACGTTTTCGGTTTATTTTTTTTGCAGGACGTGGACGAAACGTAAAAGAGCATTTCTTTTTTATATGTTTTATCCTGCGGTCAACAGTATTGTAAGGAAGATAGCTTTTTTATCCGTTTGCCTTTTATTAATCACATGTTACAGTTGTGGTTGGTCAACTCCTACTGCTTATGAAACTAAGTTAAGTGAACAGAATAAAAATGTCAAATCAACTTGGTTAGTTGACCTCGGTAGACGTCATAATGCGGTTTTAACACAACAGGCGAGGAAGGAATGCAACCGCCAATAATTGCAGAAAAACAACGCCATGTTACAATCGTGGGATAAAGAACGGAGATCAAAATACTATTTGAAGTATTTAATTGACATAAACTTTAAAATGAAATTTTAGAAGAAATTGTTCTTTATTGTGTTTTACTTTTCGCGGTATGCAATAATTGTCTAAAACGCACATGCCAGGAATCATTAAACCACTCTAAAGCTAACGACCCACCGGTGTGTCGCATACTTAAATAACCACACACGCTTCCGACTAGTGCGTTGTCATTATTACGACGTCAATAAAGATTTTTTAGCGTTTGCATCATTGAAAAAGGGTCCAACATCTCGAAAGGACTCACAAACAAAATATTAAGTTTTCCATGATTAGTTTTTAATCAAGTGCTAGCGTACAGGACAAACGTTATTTTTTTCTAGCTGTTAACGGGTTAAAGCAGTACTTTACCTTTTTAGTGGTCTACACTAAGGCCTTCAATCCCGAGTCCCGTATCCCGAAATCCCGAGATCTCGTTCAATTATGTCATCACGATTCGGGATTGAGAAAAGTTGAGAAAGTTGCGTAAGATCTAAAAGAAAAAAGTCTCGCGTCGTTTTATTTTGGGAATTTTGTAAATTCCTGGGTTTTCGGAATCAGAATTTATACACAATTTTATGGTGAATGTTCAATTTCGTGATCCTGGTATTGGATGCCTTAATCTACAACCCTTACACCATAAATCCGAAAATATGTTATTTCACTCCCATAATAACGTATTTTATTTTTTTTACTTAGAAAAATAAAATGATTGCAAGATACTGTTTTCATTTTAAAATACATATTATATATACACATATATATGATACAAAACAAAATCTATTTTTTAAAAGACTTTTCAGTGCATTTAACATATATTGTTTTAAATATGGCTAAACAAAAGGAAAACTTCTCGGAAATCTTTCCTAGCATTTCCTAGCGAGTCTATGGTAGAGTGGTCAACGCCGATGGTTGGTCTAGTTGCGGTACTCACGGGCTCAAATCCTAATACGGACTTATTCATGAATTGATTTTTGGAGTTAAGTAGGTTTGAATCTAAGGCGCTCATATATATCGTGATAAATTCATTTGAAATAATTAAATTGCAAAAAGTTATACAATTTATGAGCCTGAATGATATTTGAGTATTAACGTTTGAATATGTCAGCAATGCGTAAACTCACCGACATCATTTCTTCAACAATGAATGCCTAGTGGACTACAGTGCTTTCGGTCCACGGGTATAGAATGAGCAATTTTAACGGCATTGATATGTTTTTTTGTCTGATACTACGTTTGCCACTTTGTTATCTAACCTGGTCCCAATCGTAAATTGTAAGTCATTCCAATTTGCTTGAAGGATGTTTCCAATTGTTCATTTTTTTATAAATGATATTTCACGTGACTGTAAAGCCTTGGTGCACATGCCGTGAGGAAAAAAACGTCACAATTTAAAACAGATTAGCAGTTATTAGATGAAGTGTTTCGGTGGTGATTTATTTATCGTTTGTTTTCGTCATAAATTCTAAGTTTTTTTAAATCAATTTCCGCTCACAATGAGAAGCATATGGCCTCCTAATGGATGTATCATTTTTTTACTCAGTTGACCAATCTCTGTTTAAAAAAAATAGTAGGAATAGAAGGATAGGACTAGTGGTTAGCTAATCGCTCTCGCTACGCCTGTATTTTTAGGATAAGATTAGAAGACATCACATAAATCCATGGTTTTGGACAGAAATCCGTAAATCGATTGAAAAAATAATCTATAAAAACTGTCCATACTGGGATTCGAACCTGTGACCTCTGTGTTAATAATTCAACAAACGTTAATACTCGACCGCGCAGCCGGTTACAGAGATAATATTTTTTAGGTAACAATTTATAAAGATTTGCGAATTAGAAGAATCTCTTGGCTTTGCGTGGTAGGGTATTTGTTATTTCATCTTTCAGTCAAAATTTATCGAATAATAAACACAAATATGGAATTGGTATTGGAATTTTTAAAATTATTTTTTTGAATATATGACATAACAAATGCTAATGCAACAAATATTCTTTGAAATCGGAAAATCGTATCAAATTAACTCGATGAGAGTCAATCGAGATCAATTTGAGAATAAATGACATCACATGCACTTATGTCCAAGGTTTTAAATTATTATTTAATATTAAACTTGCCAGGACTTCCACCTAGAATATAAACTAGAATATACACCTTATATTCTAAATTAAAAAAAGATTCAGACACTTATTTGTCAAATGTTTGATTTTGTTTATCATAATGCACTAATGAAATAGTCCATGATAAGCATTTACTAAAGTATTAATAAAAACACTATTGACACAATTTAAACTTACGTCTGATGAGGACTTTTTGAATTGCGTTACTATTGCACTATTAATCAGCCACAGACATAAAACTACAACTTGAAATTGAAATACAAACACTATGCACGAACTTAAGCCAAGGGAGACACTCATGTGTGCCGCTAAGTAATTATTTAAATTACAAAGTGAAACTTAACTGGGCATGAAATGTGTTTTAATAGTTATTAGAAGTTTCCTTAGCTAAACAACCCCTACGCTTCTGTACTGTCAAGGTGTACAATAAATACTCAAAATAACCCTCTTAAAAGGTGAGAAAGTTATTTATATAGGTACGTAGTTTACTGCCTTTTCTCTCATTACGAGGCATGGATAGGTGATTTTATGAGAAAATATTTTTTTTATTTTATCAATTATCATAACATCTCATATAAGAATAATTGTCATGTATATTATATGTAAAGCGATTGATGACTTACTATTTAAATATTCACTTTAAACTTGTTCACTTGTGTATATATTACATTATATTTAAAAAAAAACATTATACTTATTGGATATTGATTGAATTAGCGTTTACATGGAAGGACTCCATTGCAATAAGGTAAAAAATATGTACGTATTTTAATAAAAGTAATTTAAAAAATTAGTACTTTTTCCAAATACAATTTATTGGATCAGGACCAGTTTCGCTCATGATGAGCATTGTCAGCTGATGTCAATGCTCACCATAAGCGAAACCGGTACTGATGCAATAAATTTTATGTGCAAAAAGTACTAAAAATGTTTTATTATAATGCCATTCCACCAGGTATTGACAGTAAATACCTTAAAAGTGATCAACGTATTTAGGTCTAAAATTTTTATATGATGAGTTTATAGCTATTTCGGCAAGCGTCATCGTTAGAACTATGTTTAAACTTGCATATACTCAGCTTCATATACTTACTGCCTTATAAGATATACAAAATACATTTTGTTATTTGCTCTAGCGTCCTAATTTATATTACAATTATTACATTTATTAAACGTGACTTTAGTGTTTCTAAGAATGATAACTAGTATCGGGTTATTCAATGTAATTGTGTTTTAATTAAACGGATATTTATTATTAGTTACATTAGGAGTTTTAGTAACGGCGATTGATTGACGATTGCTTATTCTTGTAAGATGTCGTTGACTTGATTATGGCTAATAATTTATATTTGCTCGAGTGTATTAAGTTTTGTATCTTTATTATATTCATTTTGTTTATCAGTACCAATTTTGCTTATCACAATATCTTATTTTGATATATGTAATATGATATCTTGAACAGAAACCTTTTTATGTTATACAGAAAGAAAGGTTTACACCTATCAATCCATCAGCTATATATTTATTTATTTATTCTTTAAAAAATAAAAATACAGTAGGACATTACAGTTGACGCCAATTCACCATGCACTTACAAATATATCGAAAAAAAACAGTAAATAATACATCAAAATCAACATACAAAATCAAGAAATAAAAAAGTGAAACCTAACAAAGAGTTAAGTTTATAATAAATATATGTGAAATTAGTACGAAATAATGTTTTTTTTTTAAACCATCTCCGCTCCAAATGTGGAGCATATGGACTCCTAATGGGCTTTATCTCAACTGATGAACTGTGTGTATCCCTCTATTCCTACTCTCTTTTACTAAAGAGAGTAGGAATAGAAGGATAGGGCTAGGACAAGACTAGTGGTTGGCTAATCGCTCTCGATACGCCCCGTTCATAGGATAGGATGGGTGGGAGGGGGGAATTCAAGACATCACATACATCCATGCCTTCGAACAGAAATTCATAAATCAATTGAAAAATCAATTTATAAAACTGTCCGTACCGGGATTCGAACCCGGGACCTCCGTAACCGAAGCCAACGACGTTAAACACTCGACCACACAGGCGGCTTAGTTTTTAAATATCATTTAATATTTTTTGAGAATCTTCAATTATCAATAAAATATCCCTTGGTGTACGTTTGTAATTTGTTTGCTGAGAAAATCATTTCACACTGAAAGAATTATGCAATATATGGGATGTCATATAGCTGAGGAGTGGAATTCATATTACCATTTGACGTCGACGTTAGATTTAAGGACTAAATTTACACGTTACCTTGCATTTAAGATTTCGACATGTCTAATGATAAATTAAAGTAGAAATTCTACGATAGTATGAGTTCCGCAATGTTGCGTGATTTCAAGAACCTCGGGATAACTTGACCAAGGTTGTTACTTTTTAATATTTTAGTTACGTCCAAAAGCAATATCGGAATAATTGAAGACCCTTGCCGAAACGGAATGATTTCTTTGATTATAATAACTAACTTACCAATTGACGATGATTCAACTGTTAATTAACACTTATAACTGAACACGCCAAGAGGGTGTGATGGTTTTTACCTGAAACAAAAAAAATATAGATTGGTTATGATTGAGGTTAAAAACAAAGTATCTTTCTACTGCTCAATGCATACTATCGTTTTAACAAGACACGGTTGCAGTGCCTTAATTTTAAAGTTTAAATGAACCCTTTTCCCTCAAAAACAAATCATTTTACCTGCATAAATTGCACATTTCAATATAGATCAGCACCGGTTGCACTCATCGCGCGTATTATCAAGCAAAATTGATAAATAGAGTTAAATGTTTTAATATAATTTCTTTCCATCGAAAATTGGCAATAAACATCATACATATATTTCTATTTTATTACATAGTATTTTATTACCTCTTTCTGATACCAAGACAGAGATATCATATGCTAACTACATTATTACTAGCTTAAAACCCTTTTCCCTATGCTATTGATAATATATATTTACCGCTGTGTTCTAGACTTTGACTTCTTTGTGTACATGTACGGATATAGTATGAGGGAAAGCATATATAATATGATTTGGAAAATAATGCATATGTAGCTCCCGTAAACTTATTATCTCTGTAGCGATCACGCCCTTCCGTATGCAACGATGGTAAGGGAATACAATTGTTCAAAAACACTAGCGATGAAGGAGACTAGAAAAACCTTGACGCTGACGCGGTCTGGTACTTAAAGCTCCATAAATTTCATATCGATTTTGAGTTCGATTCCCGGTAAGGTCAATGTCAAATTTAGATTTAAAATTGTTTGTGATATCAATTACTTTACTCGAGTAGATCTTTATTCAAATATTTGGCACATTGGCATTAGCTGTAATGCCATTTTTTTTTTATAAAAAAAATTATTTCTTCGAGACTTCTTTGTCTTTTTTCAAATAAAATTATAATAATAAAACCATAAAAAATCGCATTCCACGACTGCGTCTGATATCGCATAGTACTATATATTATAGTATATTTTTACGAACATAGTAATTATGTAAACATCTTCTCATGTCAGTTTTGTTTGTTAAATAGATTTTATTTGCATATACATTTAGAGCAAACCGTTTATGGTATGATAATTGAGATAATGTATTGTATACGATAACATACAATGCAAGGAGAAAGTCTGTTTTTTTTACTCATATTGTTTTGTCTTTACAAGTGAAAGAATAGTGTAACAATCGTGTGAAATGCGTGTGACGCACGAAAGTAAAAATAAACACACGCTGGTTTAACAAGTTTGATTAATTGTACGCATGAATATTTCATAATTAAAATGGAGTTTGGACATTTAAGTGTTATCATAATGAAGCAAAATTATGTAGATTCCTATAATACTTCCGTAATTTAATTTGTTAGATGTTAATCCAAGAATGAATTACATTATAACACTTTCAATACAGGTCGTTTTTGACAGTCCCTGTTTTAATTGAAAAAAACGCGTTATAAATAGATTGGTCAAATAAGTTGAAAGCACACTCAATAAAGTTAAAATTAATTTCTTAAAAATTTTATTTGACGTAACGGCATACTGTTTTTTTAAAATTACTACGGGAAAGACAAATAATTAGAATTTATTACCAATCGTAAAAAAGTGAGTGCGTGTTTCTTATAGTAAAGAAATACTGAGCTATTTATTGAGAGCGAAACGCTCCGAGACGTAAATTAATTCGTACAGTGTGAATACAAATCAACTTAAAAAACATTTACGTCTAGATTGATATATTTAAGAGCTTATTCGCCCCCATTACAGCAGTTCGCGTTTAAAGAAAACTGCTTCCACATCAGTCGCTCTTCTTCACTTTTCAGTAAAGTTACGAATAATGAAAGATAGATAAGATTTTTGACTTGGTTCTTATCCAAGAGCCAGCAACATATCGAAAGAATTTTTAGTACACAGTATGGAAAGTGTTAACCATGCTTGGAAAAATCTTGTCCAAATACCTGTATTTGAATAAAATATTATGAAAATAGAAATTTGTCATAAACAATGAAGTGGTTCTATAATAACCAACATTCAATGAAAACTTGCTGGCTAAAAAACTACGTATTTTACTCGGGCCTGTTCTAAGCAATGTCTGCCTTATTTGGATCATATGAAAACTTACCAGAAGTTTACAAGGAAGATTAATTAATTTAAGATTTCGATTGAATGTGCTTGACGGGACTTCAATATTAAATTTAAATCGTTCAAATTTGAAGATTAATTAGTTATACAATTTCACTTCAAGAGATTAAGGAAAGACATAGTTGCTTGTTCATCGGTATCAAAACACTTGGTTTTCAAGGTTTTAATCTGGCGTGGAAAAATTAAGGCGTAACACTTACTTTTTTCAGTATAAGTGGCAAGGATCTACGTGTTTATCTTAGAATCATCCTGAGTGAAACATTTAAACTTGACAACGCATTAAGAACAATTACCGATAGAAAATTTGGTCTAGAAAGTCTGCTTATTGATCACTCATTCACATCTCTCTCCATACAAAGTGTTTTGCTGGCAGAATTCTTTTTCGTAGAATACACGCAACAATGAGATGTATTAACAAGTTTTCACTCATTATAAAAAAATTGAAAACCAACGGTTCAAGACAAAAAAATATTATTAAGTATTTTCAAGTATTGTAGAGGAATTGTTAATGGGTAAAATAAGACCTGCGGTTCTCATGCGGCCCGGCCCGGTGTGTATTTATGTGATCGCCCGTTATGTTGTCAATAAAATTGTTTTTTTTACTAGCGAATATCTTATTTTCCATTTCGAAATTACTTTTTTACTAAAATAAAATAATTATGTTGTATATCTAAAATAGGACTTAACTTACGGCCCGTCATGAATTTTGAATTAGCAATGTTGCATTTTAATCAGACCTGAATTACAAGAATCTAGTTTATCAATTATTATTAAGTGAACGCGCTTTTGTGATCACCGAGTATTCGTATATCGTTGATCGAGTCGCGAAAATTACGAGACACTCTGTGCTCTTTCCCGCTAGTCAGAAACAACGCGGCAGTTGCGTAAATATCTGATCTATGCTGTAGGTAAGGTAAGTCATTATTGTATTTATTTATGACGCAATTGCGTTTTTTTTTAACTGGTGATGCGGCACGATATCTTTTCTTCATTCCCCATAATAAGATCAAATACTGCACAATACCATCGAAATGTAATATTGTTTACTTTACGATTGTTATCAAAATTCATTAAGGGTGAATGAAATGTTCTTCAGTGACATATAACAGCTTAACGACCGCGGACGCGTATTTGAGTCTTTGAAAAACAAAGCTTGCTGACCGGCGGACTCATATATGCGTATAGGCGAAGTATTTCGGAAAATTAAATTTGGTAAAGATACCTCAATTGGTTTAAATTATAGTGAATTTAGTAAAATTACATTTTTTGCGAATTTTTCACAAAATGGCCGGCGCCACCATACAAGTAAAATAGGCAACCGCCTAGGGCGCAAACCGTTAGGTGGCGCATAAACGGAGGATTCAAATTATTTGTATATACTCAAATAATAAGGTTTATTTTATGTTTAAGTTTGTATTTGTTCGTTGTAATTGTGTATCATATTCCATATTATTAGAAAAAGAGAGGTTGAGCAACTGAGTAACAAACTGTTCACGTAGAAAAACTTCTGTTGAGATACCTCTATTATTAAGAGACCATATGCTTTACATTGGGAGCGGACATAGATATATATATAAAAAATATTTCTATGATTATTTCGAATATTTATTTTTGATAAAGATTTTGAATCCGTGTTACATTCAAATTACTCCATAATGTTTCCTATTTTTTTTTCAATTGTACGTGTCAAACCACGCTTGTAAATAATTGGGTTTTTGAATCGTCAATAGTTTGACAGTCATCCGACAACATCGCAGCATTTGTAAACGAATGTAGTGATGTAAAACATTGCGGCACATGATTATTTTTGCATAAAGTGTTTTAAATTCAGCAAAGCCGTCATGCCAACTTCATTGCAATGCAGTTTGCAGTGTGACAAACTTTGCAGACCGAATGGGCTATCGATGGAATATTAATTGACCAACCGACTCAAATAACTGTGAACATTTCGATTCTGAGTATTCGTTTAGCTTCGCGTTCAGCCATATTTTATTTCGCTCATGCAAATATTCAACGATGTCTCGTGATCATCGGTCTTGGGCCAATAGCCTAGAATCGCTGTGTTTACACTGTCGATGCGCTTGAAATATCAATACATATTATATTGACCTTGTCATGCGAAAAGCAGATCACATTTTTTTGTAAAAATGAGTTATTTATCAATCCATTCGTCCCAGTACCTAATTGAAAATTTGAGACATTTTTTTTCTAGATTTCGGTTGTTAGCTCTAGCCTAACCCTTTTTTCACATTCTTTATAAGCTTTGACCTTATATAGCTAAAATATTGCATCTCCAATTTTAGTCTTAAATTAGTTAAATACTGAAATGTACCAAAAACAGCATATATTAATTGAAGCTAATATTTGCAAGCCCGGCTCATTCAAAAATTGTTGAAACATGAACAATTAATGTAATTTAGTAGATAAAAATAATTTTCAAGTATTTATAGAAATCAGTCTTAAATATGGCTAGGTAACATACAACATATCATTCCAAAGTAATGTAAAACTAAACATACTTTTAAAATGTACATTGTTTTTCAAAACTGAATTCAAGTTTTATTTTTTAACCATTTTGGAATGAGCCGTGTTTGCAAATAATACCCTAAATTGTATCTGTTAAAATATTGCATCTCCAAGCCTAGAAATTAACTAATATCATTAAATCTGTAGAACTTAATACGTTGCTATTTTTACTCTATTGTAATGGAGTTCTACCCAAGTAAATGCCAATTCAATCAATCCAAACCTACTATTTCAAAGATAACATACATATTCCAACATGTTGTGAATCTTTCGGTTTTGTTTTCAAGGGCCAAAATATTGTATCTCGTAAACAATATATAATATGTTATCTTTTATGCTAAATTAAAGTTCAATGCACAAAACATGTTTTCTATACCGCCAAGGTATAAACAAATATTTATCTAGTAATTTAAATGAGATTTGCAAACTTTCATATTTAGTTTTCTCAATATTATGATTTATGGAAATACAATATTTTATCTCTACACCGTCTATATACGCACATTGAATTGTTTTATTTTTAATTATTAGTAAGTCAAATGTTTAGCGCTTTTGAGAATAAATTAAGTCTTTCTTGGGGGGTTTAAATAATAAAACAACTAATTAACTGTTTAATAACTAAATAAACATTATTTTTTTAATTTACTGGAAAATTTCCTGTGCCAGTTTAGTACACCAATCTACCGCTGTTGATTTTGTGGAAAATCGTTGCCGGAAATTTACTAAATTCAGCTTTTGTCAAATCGTTGCACCCTTGTTCCGATGTAGCGATATAACAAAGTGATAAATGAATATTTAATTCCGTGAAAACAACCTTTTTAGAGAGTAGTATGCAACCAGCGTTAGCTAAATTATAACCTCAAAAATTCACCCCGCGCTATCCGTTTGATATTTTATTTAATATGACAAACCAAGTGAACATGCACGGTCGGGTTTTATTCTGGATACAGTATTCCTGACACGAAAAAACATAAAAGTTTTATTCAAAGTTGGCGCAAGACCTTAGACTAGGGCTTCCAACTAACCGGACTTAAACACTAACCGGTTTTCGGTTTTTTTCTGACAAATAAACCGGGTAACCGGTTTAAACCGAAATATCATGTATTTTGATAAGGTAGGTATGCAAAAAAAAATCGTAGAAATTATCTAGCGACTAACAAGCACACATAGGCATAAAAATAGGTAGATTATTCATCATAAAATTACATACGCTTCAAAATGGTACATGTTAATTATATGGAATTCTTATAAATAGTTTTTTAGAGATTTATTAGGATGTTTTTTTTTTAAAATCAATAAAGGTTATTGAGTGACATGCATTTAAGAATCATTCATATCTTAATAAATAATTACGAAAAAATATTAAATTTATACAACTTTGAGACAGAAGTAGATTATTCTACAAAATGTATTTATATATACAATATATATATATATGTACATGTTTGTTGTATTTTGTAAATTGTTTCCTATATTACGCAGTAAATTCATTATAAAATATGTTTCTTTTTGTAAGAAAACAATGAAAAACAAGAAAAGAGTATTTTTGATAAAACCCGGTTAACCGAGTGAAATAAACCGGTTTTCAGGTTTTTTCAAAACACGCAATAAACCGGTTAACCGGTTTCGGTTTAAACCGGTTTGGAAGCCCTACCTTAGACATAATGTCGGGTACCGGTGTAAAATGTTCGTAGATGTCATAAACTCGACCAACTTCCCTTGTACTGAACATTCTTACACAGTGTACTGAATATGTGAGGAGCGATTGACAACAAACGGGATTGCATACCGCTTATTGCAGTGTAACAAACACATTATTGCATTGTAGATTGATTTGCATACCTGTCATTGCAGTGCAACAACTGCATCATTGAATATATAATTACGTTATAGATCGCAGATAGTGAATGACTCACTGAAGATAAATTTGAATCGTTCAAATTATGTAGATTCACACAGATTTTGTCACTAACGAGTAACGACCCGGGTTTCGCCTTTCGGCATCTTCAGGCGTTCAAGTGCAAAGACTTGAACTGACGCTTAGCAAATGAATGTTTCGTGTGTATATAAGAAATAAATGCATCACTGAGTTTAAGGCTATTGCTGGGTCATCAGTAACAAAATCTGTGTAAATGTACATAATTTGAACAATTCAAATTTAATATTGAAATTTCACCAAGCACCTTAAAATCTTAAATCACTGAAGATAGTCAAATTATTTCATTTTTAATTTGATACGTGATCTTTTGGCGGTTTTTACGAATCTCAAATGCATCATTGAACATATACAAGTTGGTTTCCCACCACCACTCATTGTGTATATACAGCCTTACACAGTGAGGTACACAACCTTACACAGTATACCTTTTGTGGGTCATTTACAACCTTATACAAGAATTATACAAGTTGGTTTCCCACCACCACTCATTGTGTATATACAGCCAACGTTTTATGACCGTCTTTCATAACGCTATCGACAGAAAAAAAATGAGTCTACCTCTTACATTCATGTCCCGAGCAGAACTACATGGGACTGATTTTGAACCATGCACTAATGTGCTTAAAAAAAGAAAATAATAATAAAAAGTGTGATTAGCTCAGACACTTAAATCAAGTTGATATTGAGTATCTTGTGTACAATCCATACACTGAGAGCTCGTCGATATTATTGAATCTATTGAGGAATCAAGGTTATAACGATCCCCATATAAATTGGCAAACTTTTCAAATGCCATAAAGTTAGCTTTGATTGCAATCAAGTCGGCGTGGTCTGTTGGGCCCGTGTGAGGACGGACCACTGCAAACAGTTGTGCTCATTTGGATTCCATCTCAGGGCAGTCGTACAGAACGTGATTAACGCCCTACTCGGCATACCCACAAGAGCAGTCCAGCCTTAAAACCAATTTCCCCAGCGCGAATAGTTTTGTATTGAACTTGCCATGGCCGGTTATTGACTATTGATTGATCAATATTTTCTTTTTTTTTCAAACACACTAGTGCATGGTTCAAAATCAATTCCGTGCAGCTCTGATCGGGCCATCAATATTAAGCGTAGACTTATTTTTTTCTGTCGATAGCGATGTGGAAGGCGGACATAAAACGTTGACAGCATATACACAACGGGTGGTGATGGGAAACCAACTTGGATATTTATTGTATACGGTTGTGTATGACCCAAAGAAGGTACGTGTAATTGATTTATTCTTAATTTGTTACGAGATGTTTTGGTGGTTTTTATAAACATCAACATTTTGGTGATATAGATCTATACTTATTAAACTTAGTTCAGTGTCACTAATAATAATGTTTCTTTTGAATTTTCTAATGCACCCAAAAACCGATGTGGATATTCAAATCATTCCGGTTTTTTGTTGTTATAATAATGTTGTCTTGAATCTATTTTAAATAATTATGACAAGAATAGAAGTGCATAAAAATAAGTCGATAAATGTCACAACATAATATGTTTGAAAAACAAAAATGGAATTTGAAAACACGGGTTCGGATTGTCACATGTTATGATTTTACATAATAATATAACATACGAGCTTTGGATTTTGAAACACTAACAATCAATATTGTTTAACGGTTTTTCACGATTGTTTTTACCGTTTAAATCCTCCAGCTTTATTTTACAATACACGGAAAAGTGATATAAATATTTAGTCTGTAACCACAGTAGAAATAAATCAAGAGTCTGAGAATCAGGAACTTCATATATGAAGGTATTACTTGCAAACCCGGCTTATTTCAAAGTTGTTGAAACATGAAGCATGAAATAGGATTGCTCAGCTATATATATAAATTATATATAACCAGGGGTGGGCTGGAGGGGGCTCGGACATGCTCGCGCGAGCCCCTTGTTAAATTTTACTAAGGCCGACGAGCCCTTTATTAATTTAAGAGATAACAATATTATCAGCTCAAATTAGTACATAACTGCAATTTCTGACTAATATATTATCTAGGAAAGCTTTAGTATACACTGTAGTACATTTTTGGCCAATTACATCGATAAGTTTTCGGTAAATTGCATATTTTTACATATTTTAAGTGTATTAAGTACCAATCGATTGCTTATTCAAGTATTGCATATAATTACATCGGGGTGATAAAAAAAAACTCACTGGTTCCACAGAACACCGAGAATTGCTTTGATATAAAGCGAGCCCCTTGTTAAAGTATTGGCAACCCACCGATGTATATGACTGAGCAAAATGTGCGTTTAAGCATAGTTCTGACGATGGCGAAAGCCGAAATAGTTATCAACGTAAAATATACTCATCAGATCAGATCATTTTTAGTCAAGCATGAAATGATAACACTTTTGACTATTTTGTTTAAATACACATAATTAAATATATTTTTCAAAAAAAAAATCGAGCTGCTCATTTTTCACGACTCCGACTCCGACCAAAATACCGCGACTCCACAACTGCGACTCCGACTCCGACTCCGGCCAAAATACCGCGACTCCTCGACTCCGACTACGACTCTATAGCCCTGCTAAAAATACTTTTTTAATTTTCTATTTTTTAACCATTTTGGAATAAGCCGTGTTTGCAAGTAATCCCTTGTAATATTATGCAGTTTCAGAAAAATTATGGGATAAGATTTATATGCTTATCTCATGTATCGATGTTAACAAATTCATTGTTGTATACACATGCTAGAAGTGGCTCCTAGACCAACAGTGGATGTCGTTCTCGTGTGGGCTGTACTCTATCGTAAAACCTGACCCCAGTTTCTTGCTCAACCCAAAACACAAGTTTTGACATAAAAATTTATTGAGCGAGCCGTTTATAAAACATTTTGCAAGTCGTTTTGGAAATAAAGGGATTCGTGAATATTATTATTATCAGTTTTATCGATTGCTTTGGGGACTGTTTACTGGGACGCGTGCCAAATTTGGACGGAGATTGTATCTGTCAGACTCTACTACTTTGCGTAATATAAGGGGAATTTGACTAAAATTATTGGGTCGCAAAAAACTACGACGGCGGAACGTCGTCAAGCGTACTCTATAACAGAAGAAATTATGCAAATGTTTATGAAATAGAAGAGCTCAATATATTAACATAATATTAATTTTGTTTACGATAATATTCTAGATAAAGTCACTGTTATATTGAAATAGTGTTTTTTTTTCACACAAAAATATATCAAAATAATGCAATAATAGATAAATTCTCCTGAAAAGAATTGTTTCGAATTGTTTAATATATCGTCTGACATTTCAAAAAATAAATCACAGTAATAAAAATTCCTCACCCTTAAAACACAAAAAGTGCATAAATTCAAAAACAATACCTAACTAAATAGATTCAAATGCATCCGTTCAAATTATGTACATTCACACAAGTTTTGTCACTAACGACCCGGGTTTCGTCTTTCGGCATCTTCAGGATTTCACGTGCAAGGATAAACTTGAACTGACGCTTAGTATATGAATGTATCGTGATTATACTATAGAGCTCTGCACTTGATCGCTTGAAGATGCCGATAGGCTAAGCCCGGATCGTTAGTGACAAAATTTGTGTGAATGCACTTAATTTGAACGAATATTGAAATTCCACCAAGCACATTCGGTTGAAATCTTAAATTATATCAAATGCAACCATAGTTGTAATCACATTAGCTTTCAGGGTGGATCATATGGGCTCCTAATGAAGCTCAATAAACAGAAGTTTTTCTTCGAGAACTGTTTGTTACCTAGTCGCTCAACCCCTATCATTCAAAAAATTTTTACGTAGTAGAATAGGGCTATGGCAAGACTGGTGGTAACCTTCTATAAAATTAAATTAAAAACCACGATTATCGTAAATGGTTTTTCTTTTCCAGTTCGCATATGCCATTTTTTCCAAAAATTGATCTTAAGAGTGAAATATAACATAAATAACCAATTCATCTATTTTACATGTAGACATGTCGATATTGCAGAATACAGTAATAAATTTTGAAGAGGTTAATAGATACATTAACAGCAGTGGATGTAAACGATCCATGTATTTAATACATAGATCGCTCTACGTAAACGATTCAACGAATAATTTACCGTTGGCATTAACTTAATGATCAGAATCGAACCGCAGACGCCGACATGCCAGTCAAATGATGTGCACACGATACATCCAATTCGATTCCGTACACCAAGGTTTCCCAAACCATGTTCCGCGAAACACTGGTGTTCCACAAAACCTTAATTGGTGTTCCGCGAACATTCACATTACTTAAAAAACGCTGTTTTTAATATTTTTCGAAAACTAAAATTTATGATTAGTTTGTTCGGAATCCACTTTTGGTGATAGCGAAACCAGCATGCTTACTTAACTCTCGCGGCTCGGAGACTAGAAAAATACTTCTCTGCCGATGGGGGTCGTTTAGGGACCCCAGTGGTTTCCTCATTATTGGCCTTATTCTTATGAATTTCAAAAAAAAAATAGTCTAAGGGCTTTAAAATATCTCTCTGCATCATTCCTCATACATTTTTTTTTTATAAAAATCCGTGGTTTTTTAACAAATAATCATATTGTAAGTTGCGCGTAAAAAAGACGTCATTCCAGTGCAAATATTAATTTGCAACTGACACGTTCAGCCTAGTTATCTAACGAATGATCGCTGATAAGCGGGCGCTTATCTCGTTATCGCATTATCGTATTTATATAAACTACAAAAGGTCCAAAAAACTATGATATAAGAAAACCTTAATTATAAACATTGTATCACCCATATTAAAATAGATATTTAAGAAAATGTAGGTATTGGAGTCGAATTTCTTGAGCTTAGAACCGGAAAAGTTAATTCAGCACATTCTTACAAATGAAAATTTGATTAACTTTATCAGTAATTATCATTAAATTCTTTGTTAACGAGTTTGTCATGGTTTATTTTATGTTGCACCGATGTCAAATTGCAATAACACACACTAAAGTGCACACTATTTAAAAATAATAAGTGTTTTACTCACATTTTTTTGTTTTGTTTTTATAGTATTATAAACTACCTAGCATACAAAATAAGCTAAGTGTTCGGTTCTAATTTTCGGATTTGCAAAGAGTTCCATTACAGAAAAAGTTTGGGAAACCCTGCCGTACACAATAGTCTTGTATTGCAGTGTTCACGCCGCAAATCATGATCGACCTCTACTATTCATTATATTCTATTTATTTCAAGGCCAATGCATGACTAATAACTGGTTACTTAGCGACGAATTTGTCATAATGACGTTTACATTCCGTTTACACACATCTACAATAAGAGTGAGGCGACTTGATAATAATCAGTTCTCAAAAAATGAAAGTGAGTCCAATCGAATATTCAAAAACATTTGTCTGTTTCTGGATATCGAATGGTATTGCATTGTATAATGTATTTTTTTAATCCATGTCCGTTTCCAATGTGAAGCATATGGCTATAGTATTTTTCGAAGAGACTAGAATGGATAGAAAGATAGGGCTTCCAATCTTGCGCGAAAGCTAAAAACAAACAAATCTCTTTTAAGGTGTTCGCTGTCAATACTTGGTGGAATGGCATTATAATAAAAATAATAAAAGATTTTTAGTACTTTTTCCACTTAAAATTTTATTTGATCAGGACCGGTTTCTTTTTTACAAACAAGTCTTTTCATTTTAGGAATTCCGTAAATTCCTGGAATTTTCCTTCGATTGCCCCCCCTGAACTGTGTTGTGGCTCCCCAAAACAAAAATAAATCTCTGTGGCCCACCGTTGAGAATCCGTGATTTAAATGATGTGTCTATATAACATTAAAGGACCCAAAAAGACATTTAGCGCAGTGATCGTTTAATGATCTTCAATAACGTGGAAACACAGTGATAACAACTAATCCACATCAGTTGTCAGTGAACAATCTACGTAATATAATAGTACTTTTTCGTAAAGTCAATTATGTAAAAGCAGTCCTTTCGTTTAATAAGACAATTTTATAAATTAACATAATATTTCCCTTTGAATAAATATTTTTTCAACAAACTGAAAATCAGAGAATAATATTATTTTAGCGGTACGTCAATAGACTTCTGTAATTTAAATGTATGAATTAAATTAGTATTCGTGTTTTCAAGATAAATCTACAAAATTCAAGATAATATATTTACTATTTTTATGGTAATTTCAGAAGAAAGAAACATAACCTCGCCGTGGTCCTAAAACGTTTAATGGCTTCCGTACCCATAAAAGCTTTTCGGGGTTTTTCTGGATGGATAACTGCATAAATACATCGTTTAACTAGTATTCAAAGGTTTCATTACTGTGATGTTTCATTCATTATCAGATCAGCGATTGTTTGACCAGTGGTCCATTTCTTAAGACCATCACTATATCAAAAAGGATTTTGAAAGGCCGGCTTATAGACAGAACTCGTTAAATACGTTGATATTAAATCATTCATTATGATTGCATTATTTCTACGACGATAGTAAAAATAATCAATTTTCTAACTACATAAATTGTTTTTTTTTATATTTGAACAAATTTACACAATTTATCTTTTAGAACTGTCTAAAACTCTAAAATAATGTTATCATTTCACTCTCTTGAAGCTGGAAGATCGTTTTCAAGTAAAGCATTTTTCTCTTCTTCTTCGGGACCGAGTTAATAATCCTGAAATTCTCATAACTATTAGATTAAATGCTCCCAATGTATTCTTACGTGGGCGAAACTATGACCAAAAACTTATGTTTCTAAAAACTTGTTCCTCGCGTAAGACGTATGAGTCGCCCGTTCGACTGATCAATTCATTGCCTAGAGAAGTGGACATTTTTAGTGACAATATTTGTAAACTGTTTATTAAGTTTTATTTCTTGATTTTATATATTGATTTTGATGTATTATGTAGTATTTTTTTCTCATTATATTTATCAAGTTCATGAAAAATGGCGTCAGCTGTAATGTAATGTCATGTACTGTACTTTTAATTTTTAATAAATAAATAAAATAGTTGTTTTAACACAAAATTGGTGTACATTGTATGTTATTAGTTAAGGCTATATAATTGCGTTCAATATTTCCATTCACGAAGAAAATGTTGTATTTATATCTGAAGTTTATGGAATGTGGCATTTTGAAAATAGCAGGTTTCCCACCCCTGTTGTACATAGGTAAAAAAAATAAAAAAACAGCTCAGTAGTTGTGCATTTTTTCGCGAACGCACTATTGCGAATTATTTATATTTTGCAACGCCGAGCAACAAACGCTAAGTAGAGGTTTAGCGGTGTAATTTGCAGTTGGGAAACAGAACCGCAGAAAAAAAATAAAAACTCAAACAGAATGGACAATTGAGCGAGCAATAAAATAAAATTATACACTATAATATAAGGTTTAAAATTACGATTTAATTTTTCACATTAACATCGTTGGGAAATAGGCTTCGATTCCAACAAAACACGCATTCAAATATGTAGTATTAACTTCACTGATCTAGTAAATATTACAAATTATTGAGTGTTACATTCCTGTAATACAATGAGATTTTTCTTATCCGCCTGTACTGCAAAGTATTCAAACCCCTTAGTGGATTATTTAATAATTGATTTTAATTGGTTTTATTGAATTTGAACTTATTTGAAAACAATCTTTAATATAATTTAAGATTTCGACTGAAGATGCATGGTAGAAATTCAATATTAAATTGGATTCAAATTACTTCTCAGTTCAAGTTTATCCGTGTAATTGAACACCTGAAGATGCCGAAAGGCGAAACCTGGGTCGTTAGGGACTAAACTAGTGTGAATGTACATAATTTGAACGATTCAAATTGAATCTATAATATAATAATACTATAGGAATTAAGTCCCATAGACTTAGTTATTGGTCATTTCGGCATCATCATAACTACATATATTTAAATATAAATACACTTGTAAAGTGTTCACTGTTAATGCTTAGTGGAAAGATATTATATTAAAAAATAAAACACTCTTTTGTACTAATTCTATATTAATTTTATATGATCTCGTCACGAACGTTTTTAACTGATAATAATATATGTTCTGATAAGAGGTTTCAAACATTTTCAATCAAGTTTCCCAACCTCTCATTGAATAAGGATGTGACTAGTGGTTAGCTATTCGCTCTCACTACGCCCAAGGGTGGGCTGGAGGGGGCTCGGGGGGGCTCGCGCGAGCCCCTTGTTAAATTTCAGCGCGGCCGGCGAGCCCCTTGTTAAGATAAGAAAATCATTCGTCTTAGATCAAATCAGCACATAAATGCAATCTCTGTAGATGGTTAAATTTTATTAAGAAACAAGACTTAGTAGCCAATTCATTTTTTCATTCAGCGTTGTGGGCTTCCGTGCCGGACCTTATGGGTTCGAGTTAATCACTAGTCCTGTCTTAGCCTTATCATTCTATCCCTACTATTCTCTTTGGAAAAGAAAGGTTGAGCGACTAATTAACAAACAGTTCTCGTAGAAAAAAAACTTTTGTTGAGATACCTTCATTAGGAGGCCATATGCTCCACATTGGGAGCGAAAATGGATACAAATAAATGGATAAGATTTACCGAGCCCCTTGTTAAGATATTGGCAGCCCACCGCTGGTTACACCTGTTTTGAAGATAGGAAGAGTGGGAGGGAATTTAAGACATCACATACATCCATACCTTCGGAAGGAAATCTAAAAAAAGTTATAAATCAATTTATAAAAACTCAAGAATTCGAACTCGCGACTTTTATGTCCAAACCTAACGACGTTGCTCACTCGACAACGCAACCGACTATAATGTTGTAATAATTATCTTTATTAAAACTTTTTTTTTATCGTTTAACAAAGGTTATCAGAGATGACTGATCGCAATATATAATCATTTAAATCATCACTGACTAATATTTCAGCAAGTCCCTCCGAAGACTTCAAAATATAAAAACACCCCAGTTGACAAATAGTGAAACCCCTAGAATTCACCCCAGGTACCTGATATCAATGCAAATCATAAAGCACTTTCCTCAGTACTCTTTAACAAAGTTTCGTAATCACATCAACTGACAAAAGGCTTGCTTTGTTCAGTGATGTTTCTATCGTGAGATTTCATTGTTAAAGCTATAATAAATATGAGATAAATGCTACAAATCGTTTACTCAAGTGTGTCAAAGCATTTACGATTGTAGTGATGTAAAATTATTTCGCAATTCGCAACACACAAGAGTACAATGATTTCTGTTGGCAACCACTCATCATAATTTTACTATTTACAATTTATATTGCAAGCATTCGGTTTAGATATACAACAAGTATAATAGTAGAATATATATTTGATCCTTTGCGCCAAAATGACAAAAAATATTAATGTTCGTAAACTTTCTATCACGTACTAAGACAGAGCTCCTGAGTTTTGTTGCTTATATATATACTTTTTTTCACTGGCATATTAATTTTTTTATACCTCTATTCTGTCAATAAATCTTTTTTATCTACGCGATGTATTTTTATGTAAAATATGTAAAATTATTTATTAATCATTTAAAAACGTTTTGATGTTTGGTTGCAATATATATACATTTTTAAATATTTTTTTCGATAAAGTTTGGAGTTGAAATATATATATTTTAGATTTGACTTAAGAGCTCGCAGACCCCCTTGACACAGTCGAAGGAACCCCATTTGAGGAACACTGATTTACAACATGCTACTTGGCAAGCTGTTTCTTTTTTATCAATGTCCGATCTCAATGTGGAGCATATGGTCTTATAATAGAGGTATTTTAACAGAAGTTTTTCTACGATAACTGTTTGTTACTCAGTATCTCAACTTCTTTATTCCAAAGAGAATAGTAAGGATAGAATGATAGGGCTAGGACTGGACTAGTGGTTAGCTAGTCGCTCTTAATACGCCCCGTTCATAGAATAGGATGGGTTCCCGGAATAATTCAAGACATCACATACATCCATGCCTTCGAACAGAAATTCATAAATTTATAAAACTGTCCGTACTGAGATTCAAGCCCGTGACCTCCCGTAGCCGAAGCCAACGACGTTGACCACCCGACCACACATGCGGCACAATGATCACACAGGCGACAAAATTTATTTTGATTGATTTAAATTATACCAACCGTAAATACCAAATACAAAAATCATGTCTGGTATTAAAGGCCCCTTCAGTCAGTGTTTATCTTCGCAGAAGTTGTTTTTTCATCAAAACGAAAGGCAGTTTTATGTGATTCAGCAACTTTTGCTTCCAACAGTTACAATATAAAATATATATATATTATCATCATAAGACAACACAAGGCAGTAATCGTTAACACCTTTTTAGCTTTCCAGACAATTTGGCTTGTAAATAATGACACGCTCGGTACAAAGTACATACACGTCACAAGAGAAATGATATAAGGGTAAAACTACCCCCGAAATTTGGGATAAGAGAGAACTAAACGCCGCAAGGAAACCCTTCTATTTTCTTCACTGCGATATATTTCCTTCGAATTGAAAAATAAAAGAAAACCCTAGAGAAAGAGTAATTTGCAGCCGAGATCTAGCAACTAGCAACCTTTTTCGTTTTTCACAGCCTCCTTGAGGGCCCTGGCAGACCTTACATTATACCTAACAACCCAATATAGCATCAGCTGCTAGTAAGATTGACCGCGCCATTGATAATGAAACATCGGTGTTTGAGACGATAGATTTTTTCTTGGGGAGGAGTTCTTATTCTGGTTAGCTCTCGCGGCTCGGAGACTAGAAAAATACTTCTCTGCCGATGGGGGTCGTTTGGGGACCCCAGTGGTTTCCTCATTATTGGCCTTATTCTTATGAATTTCAAAAAAAAAAATAGTCTAAGGGCTTTAAAATATCTCTCTGCATCATTCCTAATACATTTTTTTATATAAAAATCCGTGTTTTTTTAATAAATAATCATATTTTAAGTTGCGCGTAAAAAGTACGTCATCCCAGCACACATTTGAAATTGCAACTGACGCGTTTACCCAGCTATCTCACTAACGATCGCTTATCGCGGGCGCTTATCTCGTTATCGCGTATTTATATAAACTACAAAAGGTCCAAAAACTATGATATAATAAAACCTTAATTATAAACATTGTATCACCCATATTAAAATAGATATTTCAGAAAATGTGGATATTGGGGTCGCATTTCTTGAGCTTAGAACCGGAAAAGTTAGAAAACAAAAAAAAAACTTTATAACTGTTATGTATACACAACATCTTACCTCTATGCTATGTTACATTTTAAACTGATTTTTAACCAATCCAAAACCAATTCCTTCTCTCCAAATCTAGCCAGTCACAAACGAGAATTCCTATCGAAAAGTCGATAGCCAAGTAAATCTCTTCTAACACTCACGTCGTTTTGAATTTGATTTTAAGATAAGTGATTTATTAAAGTGTAAAAAAATATGTTATTCGAATAAAAGTTGAACAAACATTTAAATAGTGTTTCAGTAAAAAATATATCCGTAACATGACCTTAAATAGTTCTAGTTTTGATTGAAACAAATCTTTTCAACGCAATTTATCTGTTTCTGTATGACGACTATCGAGTCGAGTTTTTTTCACGGAAAGTTATCAATTCACTCGCGTAAATTAATAAGACAGCAATGATATTTGTATTTTTTGCATTTTCTGTAGAAATGTAGCCTTCCACTATTTAATAGTACTTTAAGTAAATCAATTGCATTTATACAACTCTGTCTATAATATGGTTTTTTTATTCTACTGGTTGTATAACACATTTTTCGTTTATTGAAATGATCATTTTATTACTGGAAAAGACTTTTCTAGTTATATAATCAGTCGAGAAACAACTTTGTCACTGCAATTTCTATATATATAATGCATTTTCTTTAAATAGATTATTATTTTTGTTTATATTACAATTGTATCACTGACTAGAAGGCTAGCCTAAGACATTAGTTGGGTTAACGAAATAAACAAATTTGCTAGAAAAGGTGCAATGAAATGGCTTTACATTTTCTTTTTGAAAATATAATAAAAGGATACGATTTAGAAAATTTCATAGAAAACAAAATATGTTTACGCCACTGTAAAGCTAATTTTATGCATCTAATCAAAGATTTAACTAGAGAAATAAAACACTGTTGTCCACGATCTAGTTATTTTTTTGGGGAAGTAATGAAAAATGTACAAGTCAAAATATGATAACAATCATTTTTAATGGATGGAGAGAAGCAAAATCGTATTTACTCGGAGCTTATAAAACAATCGTATCGAAGGCAAAAGATACATTCCAAGTATTAACAGCTTCAGCACGCCTTCGCACCCCTGGAACAATATTTTGCTCCTTTAGTCCACAACCCCTTTCCTCCCTTGGTCACTTAACCCTCCGCCACTTTGTTTTATACACGGCCTTGTTCCGTTTTTTTGCGGTGAATTTTTTCTTCCTTCCGTCTGCCATCGGACCGGATTTTCCGCCTCCTTACCGGACCGGAAGATACTTCGCGCAGTCACACCGTGACATTGCGTCCAGGAAAAAAGGATCAGAAGATTTCAGAGAGTAATGCATTACATAGTTTTCCGAAACGTTCTGCGGAATTTTATGTAAATTATAATAGGTTTTTGAGGTGCTTCTTTATAATAAGCTTTACCATTATGAACACGAAATGAAACAAGTTTGATGAAACATTTTCTAAGTAATGAAAGTCTATAGCTTTTATGACCATTATTAATGAAGAGCAAAAATTCGAAAAAATATTTGTCACACAAGTACAGAGCTTGGAAAATGATGATTTAAATCACAGTTCGCTTGAATGTGTCAACTTTACGATTTATTTATAATAGGAAAAAACTTTCTTTGAACACTTATTGTGATATTCATTCATAGACTATCAGAACAGATATTAAGAGGCATTTTTGAAAATCACTTTTTGAATGTTCAATTAATTAATTTACATTGCAATTTTTACTCTTATATAATCAATCACCAATTTCACAAAGATAGCCATTGGAAATAACTTATTAGTAATTATTTACACTAACAAATAAAACACTTTTTTTTACTAATGATACATTTTTTAAATTTAAGTACCGATTTTGCACATCATGAAAATATAAATCTATTAAATGTTACTAGCTGTAAGCCCGTTGACCTCAAAGGGGAATTTTTTTATGCATTTTTAAGTAGTCAGAAAATTTACTGGCGTAAAAAATAAATTACAAACCTATTTATTCAATAAGCCGGAAATTTTAAAAGTAAAATAAATATATCTCGGGGCGTATATCGACAGCCTTGCAGTTTTTAAATTGTAAATTATTTAATTTTGGAATAATGTTTAAGTTTGCTAACAATCATTTTTCATCGTAGCAGAAATATACCTCTATTATATATATATCAGAAATAGACCTCTATTATATAAAATATATACAATATATATTTTATTCAACTAATTTTCAAGTACGCTAAAAAATATATTTCGTAGAAGAAGAAAAAGACCTGAGGACATTATTAATTAGTACAAACATATTTTTGATTTGTGATTATTATTTTATCGACTATCAATAAATAGATTTTGAGACGCATGCAAGTTTTCCATCGCTGCCCTGCAATAGTCTTACTATTCATGTGCGGTATAATAACTAAAATTCGTTTTTAAAAGACGTACTTCAAAAAACAATACATTTGATTTTTAAATAAAAAGTTTTTTTAAATATTCATTTAATGACTTGTTTCCAACCCGTTTTTTGAAGCGAGTTGTTGTTTGAATAATAAATTATTTGCCTGTATGCGAGTAAGCACAAAATAATGAACAACGGTTCAGTCAGAACAATTATTTCGACAACCATATTATATTATTATTAGACGTTTGATAATAGAAACATTTCTCTTTGTTTGTTATTATCGTCGGAAAATAATCAATACACACATGTAACGAACATGATAAGAAAATAATATTGATACGTGTTTTGTATGGCCTAGCACACTCCAGGAAATGAGTAATTTTCTCGCGGAATATATGGCTGGAGGAAAATGCGACGAAAATTATTAAGGAATATAATACAGAAGATACTTGATAAGGATACGAAAGTTCGTATAAAATAGTTAGGTAGTTTTCGTATACGTTGAATATTTTGTTTTCGCACTTAGTGATTAAATTATCGTGCTTGTTATATGCACGGAATAATTTGGTCAAGTTGGACAAAGAAACGGACTTGTTCGTATATTATCAGTGACTTTTATATCGTTAATAAATTTCTCCGGCAAATAATTAATTCTTCAAACATTCTCAGAAAACTGTATTCTGATATTAATTTATAACGGCAGTTAAAATTCACTTCTCATTATCAATATTTCAATATCAAAATCACTTTTCTTTCAATAATAATTGATGGTTGTGACCAAGCCACAGATGTTTTGAATACCAAAGTTAATTATATTTGAATCGTTCAAAATGTGTACAACCGCACAAGTTTTTACACTAACGACTTGGATTTCGCCTTTTGGCATCTTCAGATGCTCACATTCACGGATGAACTGACGCATGTTAAATAAGTGTATTATGTATATATAAGAAATACATTAATCACCAAGTTAAAAGCTATGAAAGGCGACATGAATTTGATTTTAATGACGTTCAATGACCTGCGAAAATATGTACTAAAATAAATAGTCTTTGTAGGTCTTTGAAATTAAATTAAATTTTACTACTCATATGAAATAAACTGAAATAAAAGTACCAAATGCTTTTTTCTTAAAATACTACTATTATATTAAATGTATTATGCTTTTTTCTTCATTGTACAAGTCTTAAATTTATAATTTGTCAAACTTATGCAATGTTAAATAAATAAATAATAATAAAAAAAACTACGTTTAATAATATTGAAGACTACTGTAAAAATAACAACCGATTAGTTGATAATTTTGAATTAGAAACAAAAAAGTGTCTTATATTTGAACATAATCTAATGTTTTTTCATTACTAGATAGTTCACAGTAAACACCCTTAAAGTAACTACGTAAAAAGCGAAAAATAAACAACAAAAAGAAAAGAAAATAATCCATTTTCCTCGCGTTACATTTGTCTATAATGCGTAAGTAAAATTTCCTCCCAATATATGGATTTATTGACCCGCAATTTCAATAATCTCCCCTCCCCAGACGCGATTCCCTGACTGAACGCTTCTTTCAACAAAAGCCCGTCCATAGAATTCAATTTTAATGGCAAGTCCAGATCGAACAGGTTTTGTACCACTACCACAACGGCCCGAAGAACACAAAAGGCTATATCCCATGATTGATTACCACCGCAAGGGCGCTGGTTGACAACTATTTTTTATCGATTAAAAATAACTTCCTAAAAATATGGAAATATTTATAATATTCCAGGTCCACCACGTCAAACAATGTAATATATGCAAAACGCTCGGCAACAAATTGTTTATGTGCGTGATTGCAGCTTTTTTAATCGACGTATATTCGTATTATATAAATGATACTATAGGCTCTACTCTGTAATTGATTATTTTCATTTTGAATTGATTAAAATTACTTTTAAAGAATGGTTTCCCAATCGAATAGAAGATATGAATGAACCCACGAGAAGGAATAAAAACTAAATGCTATTTTTTAATTAAATAATATTCTACACCTAAAAATGAAATGAGCTTATTAAATACAGAGTGCTTTCTCCCAAAAATAAAAATATACAATTCACAAAAATAATAAGTAAAGAAGTTTTACATGAAGTAAGTAAACATCTGTTACATAGTGCAACATCCAGATTCAATAATTCTTAATAGCAAATGTCGGGTCCGTGGTGGTGTTCCCTCTAAGCTGTGCGCGTGTGCTCGCGCACGCAACTCGCCGAGCGCGCGCACATGCATTAGAACAACAACACCAGAATAAATTAATTGTCATTATACAGTGTCGTTAATTATTGTCATTATAAAAAATAGCCATTTCGTTAAGTAGGTCTAAATACCGTTATGTGGCGCACAAAAAAAATAATTTCCTTTCAAAGTTGCACAGCCAATGTATATAACCTACGGAAAATTAGAGGGAACATTGGTTCGTGGTGTAGTTGTCAACGTGGTTGACTTCCGTGACAGATCTTGCTGGTTTGAGTCCCAGTACGAACAGCGATTTATATTCGAAGGTATGGCGAAGGTGTGGCAATGTTTGTGATTTTTAAAAAATCCCACCCATCATTCCAAACCTACGATAAAAGCGCGGTGAGAGCGATTAGCTAACCACTAGTCCTGTCTTTGCCCGATCCTTCTATCTCTAGTCTCTTTTAAAAAGAGAGGGATTGAGTAAAAAGCATTTTCCGTAAAAAAAAAAAATGATGCGATACCTAGAGACATGCTATCCATTAGTAGGATTAAAAAAACACTTCCATAATTGCGGCGTTGTCCTACAACTTTGCTTCGTGGCTCAATTTTAAACCTTTTTGTTTATTAAACAGAAAAATGCTTAACCTCACTAAAAAAGTTTTTAATGTTAAATAATGTTTCTTTATTTTTTTATACATTACACATTATTAAATTGCAGATTTTACGACAGTGAAAGCACTCAGTAGATTTTTCTTTGTACGAAAACTTTGTGGTTGCATACCACTGCCTTAAAATTGTGACATTTCACCGTTCGAATATCGAATTTGCAGATCTCTTGTAAGTGCCATGGATCGAATATCAAATTTAATGCAGGTCCTCGTACGCAGTGGCTGAAATATTGAATAATTCAATTTGATCAACAAACTAACGAATAAAATCATAGTTTGGTCATGAGTATATTTTACTAAAACACAATTAAAATATCTGCACAAAATAATGTTACGAAAATTCATGATCGAAATAACTTTATTATTCCATTAGGTATTCGGTTTCACTTCTTATAGAATAAGTTGTTACACAATTTTCTATTAAAAAGCTTTAATAATAAAATGTTAATTTTACTTAGCTTTTAATCTTTCGACATCTCTTAATCTCAAATAAATTGAGGAGCCCAAAGGTCAATCGGCTTAATTCACGTTTTTTTTTCCTTTTTTTGGATACTCTGGTATTTTAATTCTCCAAAAACCATTTCATAAATGGAAAAAATAACCTAAGTCTTCTTTCCACTTACATCACTTTTTTTTTATACAAGCCCATCCGTCGTTGGGACGTCTAAATGTTATTTAATAAATAACCTTCGTGGCTTTCTTTGGTCATTTGGGTAAGCTTGACAAAACCTTTCAACTGGAAAGAGTGAAAATTTAAAAAACTTCAATATATGAGTCGTCTGGTATCAAAATCAGAACTATCCCATTTATGTCGAAATTAAACCAATGCTGTCACACTATTCTGCTAGTTACAGTGTATGGCTAGAAATTAAAAAAAAAAAATTAAAATCAAATAAATGTGGTACAAAAACGCAAAAGAAAATGATGCTTGGTAACAAAAGCAGAACTGTCCACGACGTTGGAAACAAAGATAGAACAATAAATCAGAATTTACGTTCACCTTACTTAGTAAGGTGGCGATGATTAATTTTTAATACATTTTATATTATTGCTAAAATAGGCTTTATTTTGAAATGATATGTTAATTTAAGCCGTAAATTACTCATGAGAATATAAACACTTTAATTTGTACGTATTTCACAATGATAAGGACTGGTTTGTAATCGTTATCAAGCATTATCTGTAAGATAATTATAAGCATAATGTTTTTTGTCCAATTAAGTATGTGTAGTATAAACAGGGTTGGAGTCGTAAAAATATGTATGTGCTTACACTTTTTTTTCTATTTAACAGTTTACAGTCTACACTAATATTTTCATCAATTTATTAATTATTTTATGATATACCCACGTAGGGTTTGCAATTTACCGCCACATTTCAATTACCGGTAAACGGTAAATAATCTATCCCGTTAACGAGATTTGTAAATTTGTTTTAGTGTAACTTAACAAGAATAATATTAAACAAAGAATAAAGAATATTTACCCAAATACGTAATTTTTTAAATTATACTTATAATAATAGTTTTAAAGTTTGGTCGTACTATCAAGCTTTATTCTTAAAAGTCTTTATGCTTTAAAACAGAAAAAAGTGTGTAAATGAGAGATTTTAAAAATTATCGTTTGAAAGAATACACACCACCAGGTAAAAGCACTTGAGTGTAAAGCTGTTTTACAGTGATGGATGGCAGATGATAACAATTTGACCAGTAAAAATGCGCATTGAAACATTGAAATATTGCCAAAGTTGAAAAACAAAATTTCCTCTCCGCAAGCATATATCTACAAAAAGGTTTTGTTTTAATATTCCTTGATTTTTTATTATTTCTGCAATAAAATAGTTTTTAGTGATAATTACCGATAGCGAATTACTGTCTGTAAACTGGATTTCCGGTTATGCATGCCCTATACACGTTTAAGTCGTTTATTTTCTTATTTTTACACCGTTCAACAAAAAAGGCGTCTTTACACGACACAGAATCCTCAAAAGCATAAGCACACTGTGTCAAGGGGACGGAACCTTCTTTCAAAAGCTAAAAAAAAATGTGTTTTCGCGCCCTTTCTTGGAGAAAAAGAAGAAAAAACCGTGCATTGTTTGCGTGCGTTATGATTAATACGAGACACAGATGGCGCTGTCATCTTGAGGAATGGAAAAGTGTCCTCGCGGCCATTTTAGGGGGGGCAGACCCAATTAATAATCGCCGAATTGCGGAATTAGAAGCGGAAAAAAAATCTTTTGTGTTTAATGAAAATGGTAGGCTTTGCATGCTTTGGCGGCTTACAGTGAGAATAATATATGCTTTTTTTCTTAAAAAATTTACAGTCGTTATAAATTTGAGGTAATAAATTTTAAGTTTAAGACAATTCTATTTTTAAGCCCCTTATAGATACAGGCAACCCTCCCATAACACGATCAATCCGAACCGGGTTAAGCAAAACCTTGAAACGATGGGATGCTTTACAAATCGAAACCGTGCCATAAAAGAAATCGAACATCTTTCCATCATATTTATCAACATTCTAACAATGGACAAAACACCAGGTCTGTAGCGAATCGGTCAGCGTTGTCTTCTTCGGTTCTTATCCCATATTGATCACTATTAAAAAAAATTAAGTCTAGCAATATTTGTTAGCAAACTTCTAATCTTGTCTTAGTACTATTAGTAAAAACACAATATTCCTTTGTACTTCATTCCACTTTATTTAAAATGTCAGGACCGGTTTCGCTCATTAGAGCATCGTCAATTGAATGCTCGTAATGAGCGAAACCGGTCCTGACATATTAAATAAAGTGGAATGAAGTACAAAGGAATATTGTGTTTTTACTAATATAATGCCTTTCCACCAAGTATTGACAGTGAACACCCTAAAAGTGATCTTAGTACTATTATTCAATATCTTCTCTCGCCAAACAACAAATATTTTTTTCATTATTAATCTAACCATGTATGCTTCTAATGTGGAGAATATGTCTTCCTTGTGAAGATATCTCTCTAGAAGCTGTGATAGAAAGTGACAGGACTAGTGATTAGTTAACCGTTCTTCTCGCTACGTCCCGTTATTTTATTGTAGGATTTAAAGGGTGGGAATTTTCAGACATCACAAATACCCATACTAGCACGAATAGGAATCGAAAAATCGATTTGAAAAACTGTTCTTACTGAGGATTGAGCTCGTGAGATCTGTTACGTAAGCCAACGAAATTGACCACTGCACCGCCGAATTCCATTACTTAATCTCTAATACTTTCCGGAAAATGTTTGACCGTCTGAGTATCAAACAGTTCTCGTATAACCGCGTATGTTGAGATGTTTGATTGACATTACATGATATGGTCGAAAATTTAAATTAAAAAACCTGTTACGACTGAAATGAAGCAGAAAGTGGTTTCAGAATTACTATAAGAAGTAGCCATGTAGTTACTGCAATTCTTTTAGCCCCTTCAAACCCGGTGACAGGAAAACATCAATGTAAAATTCAATTCCCTCGTGACGGATGGCGTGATGTGATATATTGGTATGACAAAAGCATCAGAAACAATGCGTCACATAAATCGAATGTAATAAATTGAATGCCGGGCTGTGGGACAATCAGGGATGGATCAGAGCCCGGGCGCCGATGGGACAATCAGGGCCGGATCAGAACGTCGACAGCGTTTAGGTCGCCCATTGTTCTGATTGTTTGCACTTCGGGGCAATAGTGGAGATTAGGAAATATTGCCAGATTAACGCTTTCGGTACTGGTGAGAACAGATAACCTAGAAACTATAAAGATACAGCATTCCTACAAGTGTAACTGAAAAATGTTTTCATCTAACAGTCTAAAGATTTCAAAATATTAAACATTACGACAGATTTTTCCAATATGCAACATCTTAATATTATTATAACACTTTAAGCCCTCTTATGCTTGATAACTATTGAATATTTTTTATTAACTATTATTATGAACACACAATACAAAATATATAAGAATAAGTTTATATTATATTATGCAGTTATTTAATTTAAACATATGATGTTCTGTTTAGATATGGAACTTAATTACGAATGGATATATTCGGTAAATTATAATTAATAACCCTCAAAACTTGTCACCTCTAGAGCTCGTAAAAAATAAAAAATAAATGATAAATTGACACTTCTAGTAAATAGGTTGTGCATAACTGTATTATAATAAAAAAAAATGAAACGTGCGTAATAAAAATTGCAGAATTTTACAGAACCGCCAGATTTTACGCTGTTAGGACCCAGTTGGTTCATGTGAATGTTAAAATTAATAATTCCGTTTGTATATATTGAATACCTTTATGTTGCAAAGCACAAAAAAAATCTCTACTTACTCGACTTATATATCTTGAACTTAATGTGGAGGCATGAGAAAAATCTAGTCTTAATTAAATATTAAAATTGACAGGTGACATTAACTATATTATGAGATGAAGTTCCTACTACGCGAACGCCATAAAACATAAATGACATTTCACTTATTTTACAGATCGTCAGAACACCTCTTTGTACATATTTTACTGTCACTTTTAATGTGTGTGTTTGTAAGGAAAAAAATACTCAACTGCACTAATTTCACTTTTAATCAAGACTGATTTCGGTCACGACGAACATTATCAGTTGGTATAATGTTCGTCACTAGCAAAACCAAATCCTAACCATATACAATAAAAGAATTAGTTCAAATGAGTATTCAAAAATTAAATGTTTAAAAAAAATATTGTTTGCTTGTTTGTTATATTGATGAAATAAAACATAAAATTTTAAAAAGACCTTTTAACTAATGTAATATACTCAGGTTTATGATTTATTATTTTGTTTATCAGATTATTTAATACAACATATTCTTTATCATTTTTATCGTTACAAATATACGAAAAAATACAAAGGTACTTCTGATAAAGCAATTTAAAAATAGATACGAAAACGTTTGATAAAAAGATGAATTTGACAGTTGTAAGGATGAGTCTAACGCAGACATACTCAACCTTTTTTTACACACATATATGTAATTGTATTTGCTGCGTTATGAAGGCCCACGCTGCTTTATAATATAATAATATAAAAAATAAAACTCAAATAAATTCAAGCGTATATTTTTTATAAAGTGTTTTTTTATGTTGAGATAAACATTTGACTGTTTTAGACAAATCAGGTTTATAATTGCTGCAGGCTACTGTTAATACGTCACCAAGGTGAGGATTTTTAGGTCGATTTCTATTTATGATATTCGCATATTTATAATATGATGATTGGCAAAGATACGTTGACGCCAACAGGTGAGCACATTGTAGACTTTGACATTCAATTTATTTTATTTTTTTGATCCATATCCGCTATTAATATTACTACGCATATTGCCTCCTAATAACGGTTTATTTACAGAAGTTTATCTAAGAAGACTATTTAACCTAGTCAGTTGTTAAACTTATCATTTTATAAGACTATGGATAGCGGTATGATAGGACTGGTCGTAAACTAAGCGTTTTCTAAAAGACCTTTTTTAGGAATTGGAAGGTGAGAGGAATCGTTTAGATTTTACCTAAATTTTGTTTTTATGTTTGAAAAAAATGTAAAAATTGCAACCGTGTAAAAGGACTTTTATTAAACAACGTATTAATTTAATATTATATTAAGTCAATTAAACAACAGTTTACGTTGCATACATATATTAAATATTCAAAACACGTTTTTTGCGCCGAATGTAAAATTTGTTTTGAAGTTTACATCGACTGTAAAAAGGAAAAAGAAAGGAACCCACAGTTTTCTCAGAACAGGTTTTTTTCGATAATCACAATATATCAAACTTGATACACGTTCTATCAAAAGGATGCAAGCTGCAAATGCCGAATTAGTATCTAAATTTAGCATTTAAGTTTGAAAAAGACGACCTTGTAAAAAATTAAAACAAAAAAAAAAGACTGAAATAAAGGTTTTTTCTAGACAATTTCATTAATTAATATTAGATTATGTCGATTAAAAACCAGTTTAGAAGTCTCCGTGCACTTCAAGTTTGTGTATAATTCATAATTTGCATATGGCCCAAAATCATCAAAACACGTTTTTTGCGCCTCCTGTAAAATTTTGTATGTGTGGGTTACGTCCTTTTTCCTTTCCACAGTCGACATCCTTTTTCTTTTCCACAGTCAATATGATGAGAAAAATATTATATTTATGATATAACGCATTAGTGATGCGACGGGGTTATAAAAATTGTCGCCCACTGTGGTCTAGTTGGTTAGAGCTTGCTCTACCGATCAGGTGGGTCTGGGTTCGATCCCCGGTAAAGTCAATGTTAAATTGGATTTTTTCAATTTGAATTTTAGATCTAAGACATGGGTGTTTGTGAAGTAAATTCTCCTTGAGTTAATAACCTTATGTGACTTTTAAAAATTCTCATCGAGTATATCTCGTATGATCTTTCAACTTCAAAATATTTGACGCATAGGCGTAAGCTGTAATGTCAAATATTGTTTTCAAAATTTAAAAAAATGTTTAAAAATCAAAATAAAATTTACAGGGGAGAAAGGGTTAATGTCAAAAAGGGACATCAATAATGCCACCGCCTTTATCAAATGTATGATATTGAGTGTATTGATATTGCATTAGCGACCGTATTGAATGGCCCCATTTTCCCGAAAGACTTTCCGGTAAGTAGGTGTAATGAATTATTTAACAGGGTCTTCAAAGAGTCACCGCTATCAATCTTAGTTAGGGACCGTTTAGAATAGTGATTTATGACGTGGGTCGGGTGTCAAGGTGTTAGTTCTAGTTTTCATCTAAAAACTGCGTAAGGCATCTTTTGACAAATGAGGAAACTACGTGCATATATGAATACTCCGATTCGGAATTTCTCCAAATACATAACAGATTTTTGCATTATCAAACATTGTTTTGGAATTGTATTTGTTCAAAAAATATATTATATATGACACTTTTCTGGCAGAAGCTGGTTACTAACAAAGCTGTCAAAAATGAGATAAGTATACACAAAGAGATTCTTTGATTTAAATTATTTTATGGAATAACATAGTTGGTGCATTGATTATACCAGTTTACCAAAAAAAGCATTTAATTTTATAGGCAATAAATATAAATTTGATAACTTTGTTATTCCACTTGTGTTTGTGACCTCTTTGAGAAGAATCATCAGGCATAACATAGCATCGCAAGGCTTACGAAATACTAAAAATTGATTGTAATTCTTACGTTATAAATTACAAAATAAAAGTCGGGTTTTTTCCTTTTCTATTGAACGCAGGGTGGGGGGAGGGGGGGGGGGGTAAGATACCAAACTTTGTTATTACGTATTATTAAATAATTATTTACATTCTGTTAGATACGGTAAATCTCGAGTGAACAAAAATCATCAATGGTAATCCGCCTATTTTATTTAAAATTGTATTTATAAATGTTTCCTTTCTTCAATGACTTTATTAATTTTCAAAAACTTCAAGCTATTCATTCTTAACACCTTATTAAATGAAAAAATAGTAACTGTCAAAAGGAAAATTGTTTTTAAAAAATTATTACATTATTATAAATACAATTACATTAATGTTAATAGTAATGTAATTGTTTTTTTTTAACCCGTAACATGCCATCCTAAAAAAACACGTTCCCTGCCATAATGGCATCTCAGTTTCACTGTTTATTGACAGTATTTAAACCTAAGTCAGAAGCTAAAAAATAATTTTAAAAATATATCTATGCTAGAATACCTAAAATGATCTATATATTAATAGTCGATAATGTCCGTCCGTCCGTCTGTCTGTAAATTGTCCCCGATTTCCCCTTCCCCTCCTCCACCCCAGCCACGCTGTCAACATTTTTTTATTCATACTAAAGAGATACTTTTTTCGTTTGTATATTATATATTATGGTCGCGATTTCGCCTTTTCGATGACGTCAAGAAAGACGGTCCCCCTCCCCCCCATCCTGCCCCGCTGTCGTCATTAATTCATTTCTTCATTTTTCTCTGACGTCATGAGTGAATTTTTGAAATCATGACATTTTTATTTTATTATGTGTAAAAACAATTAATTTTCAAAAAATATTCTGTCAAGCTGTGGGATTCGATACCATGCCCCAATTTTCATGCGCGACGTTCGGACACCTAGCCCACTGCTCCACAAGTCCAGTTGATGGTTACGAAAAAAAAACTCTATTTAAAGTTTTAGTAAACTAATAATGACATCTGTGGGTGAAATCTTGCACTAAACGAGTTTGAACCGTTCTGCAGCGTTTTGAGAGGCTATATAAGGCTGCTCAATTATATATAATAATTTAATATATAATAATTTAATTAACTATTTATTTATATATATACGAAAAATGGTTGTTAGCAAGCTTAAACATTATTCCAAATATTAAATAATTTACGAGGTCTATTTCTGCTAATACGAAAAATAGTTGTTAGCAAACTTAAACATTATTCCAAAAATTAAGTAAATAACAAGGACTATTTTTGCTACTATGAAAAATGGTTGTTAGCAAACTTAAACATTATTCCAAAAATTAAATAATTTACGAGGTCTATTTCTGCTAATAGGAAAAATAATTGTTAGCAAACTTAAACATTATTCCAAAAATTAAGTAATTTACAAGGACTATTTTTGCTACTATGAAAAATGGTTGTTAGCAAACTTAAACATTATTCCAAAAATTCAATAATTTACGAGGTCTATTTCTGCTAATACGAAAAATAATTGTTAGCAAACTTAAACATTATTCCAAAAATTAAGTAATTTACAAGGACTATTTTTGCTACTATGAAAAATGGTTGTTAGCAAACTTAAACATTATTCCAAAAATTCAATAATTTACGAGGTCTATTTCTGCTAATACGAAAAATAATTGTTAGCAAACTTAAACATTATTCCAAAAATTAATTAATTTACAAGGACTATTTTTGCTACTATGAAAAATGGTTGTTAGCAAACTTAAACATTATTCCAAAAATTAAATAATTTACGAGGTCTATTTCTGCTTCTACGAAAAATGGTTGTTAGCAAACTTAAATATTATTTCAAAAATTAAGTAATTTACAAGGACTTTTTTTGTTACTACGAAAAATAGTTAACAAACTTAAACATTATTCCAAAAATTCAATAACTTACGAAATTTCTGCTATTACGAAAAATAGTTGTTGGCAAACTAGAACATGATTCCAAAAATAAATAATTTACAATTTAAATACTGCAGGGCAGGGCTGTCGATATACGCCCCCAGATATATTTCTTTTACTATCAGAATTTCTGGATTATTCAATAAATAGGTTAGTAATTTATTTTTGACGCCTGTAAATTTTCTGACTACTTAAAAATGCAACAAAAATCCCCCCGTTGAGGTCAACGGGCTTACAGCTAGTAAATACTTATTGACAATATTAAGAGAAATAATGAATGATTTAATAGCTCAACTATTTACGATTGCATCAGGGGCCTGGAGGTGTTAATGACGTCAGATCAAGCTCATCCGTGCACTTGACCGCATAAAGATGTCGAAAGGCAAAAACCAGGGTATTTGTGAAAAAATTTAAGCGATTCAAATTTAATTAAATTTACAACAAGTTACCGTATATTTTAAATAACATAGAAGGTTATGCTTAAGCACGCCACTGGCTCTCTTATCATTTTGTACATATCAATGTTATTGTAATAGAATAATAAAGAATACTTAATTCAACTGGGATGTTTTGAAAATCTTATTAACACTTCCTCTACGTTGCTAAAAAATACTTCCGATATTTAAAAATTTTGTTCTTCACCCTTAAAGTATACTTTCTCTGAATGATATACAACACAATTGGTAGAAATAACATTACTTACATCACGACTTTTTTAAACAACCTACAAAGTTAAGCCAATAAAATATCCAAATGATAGTTAGCTATTTTGATCAATTATATCCCATCGAATAACTCTCGGTTCAATTGTTATGAGCCGTAACGTAAAATAAATCCAAAATACGATATGATGACAATACATTTGCGATTAGTTACGCCGCTGATAAACACTTCAAAGCACTACAATGCCATCGCCAGATATGAACGGGTATGGACGCAATATTGAAAACAAACTATATTTATTATTAAAAGGTTTATTTATAGACCAAAAAAATTGTTAGAAAAATATATTTTTTGTGATGTCAAATTGTATGTAAGTAGTATCGTTCCCAGATAAAATATGTTGAGATTGTAAGCAGCTTATAAAATAACGAAGATATAACGTTTGTGCGTAAGCAATTTTTAGGGGGATGATAATTTTTTGAAAAAAACCTAATGACTCCCTAAGGTAACATGAAAAATAATGAAAATGGCTACCTTCACAGTTAGAGTAACTCATTTATTAAAAGAAAACCTTTAATTATAAATTAAAACTAAAATTAAATGTGTTTTATTCATGCAATTTTTTTTGTGAATGTATGTAAGTATATACTCTAGTTCTAGTCCAGTAGCCGTATAGTTAACAATCTTTTGCGATCATACGCATTGCCAGAACTTCGAATACCAGAACGGAAATACTATATCGGTTTGTCAATTTGTTAACGTATATGAAGATCACTTTTGTTTTTTTCCTCTTTTGAAATAGAGAGAGCAAATAGCTTCTTATTAGTTCTTCCGTATCCCTATATTAATAGTCTATTGACATGACTCGTAATTTTCCTCTGAGTGCACTTAACTAACTTGTGTGAAATAAGTAAATGAAACACACTGCCGTACTCACCGAAAGGCAAGCCAGCGATGGTAGGAATTATAAAAGAAACTCAGCTTTACGAAATTATGCATTTATTTAGGGATTCACAAACATTTTATTTAAAATCATACAAAAATTTTACAAATGGGTTTTAATTACAACAATCAACATCGCCGAAATAAATAAAGAATGACATTACAAAAAAACAAACTATTTTTAACAAAAATTTCCCGCCCGCGCGGACTAAAAGAAATTACTACATTATGAAATACGTTAATCTACGACAACGGCTCAAAACAGAAGGAAGATCTTTGTCGGTTTACAACTCAGCTGATTGTTGAACGTCAAAAAAATACATCGTTGCCTTTAGACAACGTTGCCAAAATAGTGTTGTCACAAGCAAATCGCAATATCTGGAAATTATTACATGTATTTTTTTTAAATCATTAATTAAACTAAACTTTTTACTGTCGCCAGTGTCATCACAAAAGGGATAGTCAGGGTTTCGGCTTATACAACTGGTACCATAGCACTGTCCTTCTGAAAGGAGTAGATTTTGTGACCAGTTATCGTAAAACTTGTACTGTTTTTAAAAACTGACATTTTCGGTTCCCAGTAAATTGCTCGAATGGAAATTGCTCGAATAACAAGATAATCAATTTGTTTCCGTTTGTTCTGTCCGTTTGTTCTGACTTAGCCCTAGTCTTTTATGTGTTCTGGAAATATATAAAAACAGTTTGAGTAACTAATTAATAAGCAGTTCTCGTAGAAACACTTCTGTTGAGATAAACTCCATTAAAAGATTATATGTTCCGCATTTTGAGCGAACACGGTTAAAATAAATACTTACGAAAATTATTTTTTTATTTCACTCTCTAAACAAGTGTCGCACAAGATAAAAATGAATTTCGTAGAAAAAGTCGTGAAAAATCTTTTAAATAACCAAGCAATTCGAATAATTTGTAATTCGAGCAATTTCCATTCGAGCAATTTACCGGCTACCGACATTTTCTACTTCAGAATACGAAATATATATTAAAAATTTTTTTTTAAAAAAAAAGGTTTTTTTGTTGCTCTAGCTTTATTTTTCCTCGTCCCGGTTTATGGTTTAAATTTTAATAAACCATGAAACAGTCTGATCGATAATCTCGTTTACTACAAGACTAGACATAGACATATCTTAAATAATTTTAATTTTTCGAAATATCTCTCGTGAATAATCGTTTTCGGTTTTTCATTCGATATATTGACGTACTGCAAATAAGAATGTTTCATAATTTTGAGACGAACCTTTTTTATTATTTTACTTCGATATAAAGTTTATAAACAAGAAACCACAAATTTTCATGTGCATCAGCGATGACGTTAAAGCACATTTTCGCGTGCTGCCGACCAACTCCGTGACAAACAATACACCACGAAGGACGGCTACATGGCGCGTCGCGATTACCGCTCTTCACACCGAAGCGATAAGTGACAAGTAGATTGAGAACGATATAAATCCTCGATGCTCAGAACAATTGCTGCTGAATTTAGAGGACCAGCATGTGCACATTGTTATTTAACCGATAAATAAGAAATATATCTATATTTATAATTAGAAATACATGTCTTTACTTACCGATAGGACGATGGAATGGATAGATCATGAGAATTCATCAGAGAGGAATGTAAATTGTGTAGTTACCTGAAATAAGAAGAATAGTTAATAAAAATACATAGTTCATCTATTTACATACATATCACATAAATTATATTGAACAGCACTTAAATTATAATGTTAAAGAAAATGTAAATTATAACAATCGATACCTATATAAAATACTTTTACAGCAGTTTCAATTACTTCAAATTGAAACATCTTATCTGGTGTTTTTTTAGAAGTAATTTTGTGCTTTCTCGTTGGTATAAGAATATATGAGTCGTATAGTATCAAAAGTAGTACGGTTCCATACATAATATAATATATGGGAATCATATACAGTAGAATCCCCTATAATGACACCCCGTACTATAGCCCCCGACTATTTTTGAGACACTTTTTCTTACAGTGGCATTACCCCCTATAATGACAAAAAATCAAAACCCTGATCGAAACTTTTTTAAAAATATATTCATGCTACAAATACGTTTGCGTATCGACGACTATTCAGTAGCTCTGCTTTTGTTGGTGTTGAAGGACGTATGTGACGTGTCATCCGGGAATTCATAGACGGTGATTCATCGACGAGGGGTATTCAAACTATAAAGTAAGATAATATTTTTTCTACTTTCATATCAATAAAAAAATACAATTGAAAATTTTAACCCCCTATGATGACCCCACTTTATCGTCACAGTAGGGGGTTCTACTGTATATTTTTTCTAATCTTCACGTGGTAGAGTGGCCAACGTCATTGGCTTCGGTCATAGATGCCACGGATTCGAACCCCAGTACAATCAATCGGTTCACGAATTTCTATTCGAATGCATGGATGTGATGTCTTTTATTCCACCTTTCCACCGATCTTATCATAAGCATGAAGACTTGCCACTAACCTTGTCCTAGAACTATACTTCAAACCCAACTCTCTTTGATAAAAAAGAAGTTGAGCAACTGAGTAGCAAGCAGTTAATGTAGAAACACTTCTGTTTACGATTAACTACATCAGAAGTCGCTCCATGGACTCCTGATGGAGAGAACCTTTTTCTTATAGAACTATTTGCTACCCAGTCGCCCAATCCTTCTTTTACTAAGTGAGTAGTAGGGATAGAAGGATAAAGCAAGGACAGAGCTAGTGGTGAACTGATCGCTCTCACTACACCCAGTTATTGAAGAATCGGAAAGGTGGGAAGGAATTTGTAGACATCACAAACACCCATGCCTTCGAACAGAAATCGATATATACTGGGACTTGAACCCGTGAAATCCGACACGGAAGCCCACAACGCCAACCACTGTGCCATAGGACCCGACTGGAAAATGTGCTAATTGATTAAACGAAAGGTAAATTTTTAGATTTAATATATTTCAAATAGATTAAGTAGATAATATTTATGATTGTGATATAGACATTAACCTAATTTAGATTTTACATCTTTACTTAAATATGTTTTCGAGAAAAGATTAATAATAGAATGCCATCAAAATATATGTACACTATAAAAAACACAACTAACTGAAAAGCCTATATTCCAATCAGTTATAAAAAGTTTTATTTTTATTACAAGACTTTATTGATTTACTTGAAATAGAAATAATCAATAATACTAAATAATATGTACCATAGTTACTATAACAGTAAATCTTTTATGGCTGAGAATAGGTGTTTTATCGTTAACTTTTTTTTACTTACAGTGGCGGTACGTAAAACTACTTATGGATTATAAAAAATATATGAAGTTAACATTGTTTCTGATTTGAAATGTAGTAAATAATTTAGTGATAACAAATATTGGCGAGATTTGGGTATTCGATAAGTATTTTTTTTAACCATGTTATCTCCCAATGTATAGCATATTGCCTCCTTCCTAATGGTGGTATCTCAACAGAAGTTTTTTATACGAGAACTGTTTGTTACTCAGTCGCTCAACCTCACTTTTCTTCATAAGGCTAGAACAGGACTAGTGGTTAACTAATCGCCATCGTTACACCCAGTTAATAAAGAATCAGAAGGATGGAAGAAGAAGAAATAATGTGAATTGACATCACAAACACCTAGTCTTCACTGTGATCTTACCGGGAATCGAACCCAGACCTTCGCTATCGGTAGAGCAAGCTCTAACCAACTGTGCCACAGCAGGCGACAATGCAATAAGTAATACAGGAATAAAAAAAGTATCAGATTTGCAATCATTAGATGAGACACATCAAAATTAACGGTCTTTAGTGCTGCAACTGTAAATTTAAAAAAAGGCAAAAGAGCAATGACATTCTGGAATCACGATTCCGACAAAAGAATGCTGAGTAATTTATTAAATAAACACAAAACAAATGGCGGATATCAGGTATTTATTGCATTGTCCACCTGATTTTCATCGGCGATTTAAACAAAGTAATACAAATAGTAATGAAAAACTGAACGTATTCACGGCTAGAGATCATTTATGATGACCCTAATTCGAAAAGCATGATTCCGAAGATAGTTTTTTATCAGTGGTCGTCAACTTTTTAAAACCCTCCCCGTAGTTTAACATTATTTTCGGTGGAGAAAGTTTTGTCTGGACGAAGGTGTCGCAGTAACATTTTTTGAGTGGATTAGTAGACGACTATTTTTTTTACTATTGCCACTTCTAATACGAAGCAATATGTACTCTTACTGTAGTACATCAACAGAGATTATTCAACCAGAACTGTTGGTTAAGCAGTGTCAAGTTGAGACTCTCAACACTATTATTTCTTTAAGGGTGTTCAATACTTGGTGGAAAAGCATTATATTAAGAAAGAAAAAACAATATTCCTTTGTACTTACGTTCACTTTTATTTACTAAGATAAAGACCAGTTTCGCTCAAAAACAAATTGAAATAAAAAGGTGCAATAAACAAATGTATAAATAGCACTGTTAAATTATACATCTTATCAGTTTATATTACTCGCCATGAGCGAAACCGGTCCTGATCTTGATAAATAAAAGCGTAAATAAGTAAATAAAGAATGTTGTGTTTTCTTTAATATAATAATCTCTTTTGAAGAGGGTAAATAGAAAAGAATTGGGCTAGCAAAAGATAAGTTATTAGATATCACTGTGCTTCGCTTAAGTTGTAAAAAAGCGATGAACATTATTTGTCTCATCTTTTAGTATTTTTTTTAAATCATCCCAATCTAATTCAAATTTATTGAAATGTTGAAAAATCGAAAAAAAAATATTTCGAGCTGTATCATATTCATATTTATCTGCGAGAAGATTTGTTTTATTTTTTATTTACGTATGCAAACATCTGTCCACTGAGAGAGAAACTACAATTTTTTTCTAGTTGTGCTTTTTTAAAGAAGAGGCAGGCAGGATTGAGACTTTCCGGAGGCATCCGCAGTACGTGACCCAGCCAGTTCCAACGTATCTCCATAACTACTGACGTGACGGACGTCCGTCGGGTACTATCCATAAGATGTACTCGGCGGAACTGAGGGATGCTGTCATGCCATGTGAGGAAGCAAAGCAATTAGCGGGAGACAGGGAAACATGGAGGAGCCGCGTGGCGGCCATATGCTCCACATATGAAGCGAACATGGTCAAAGAAGAAGACTTTTTTAACACCTCCATGCCCATAATGCAATCGTAAATAGTTGAGCCATTAAATCATTCGATATTTCTCTTAATATTGTCAATAAGTATTTATCATTTTAGGTATTCTAGCATATATACATTTTTTTAATTATTTTTTAGCATCTAACACAGGTTTAAATACTGTCAATAAACAGTGAAACTGAGATGCCATTATGGCAGGGAACGTGATTTTTTAGGATGGCATGTTACGGGTTAAAGATATAGAAGTATATGTATATAATGGGTAATATATGTAAGTTAAAAATTAAAGTTTTCGATTCCGTTCTGTGGAACTAGTCCATCGATGTGATGGAAGAACTAAATTTTTATCAGCTAACAAAAACCCTTACCGCAAACTAGTGGATGGTAGGGAAAACGTTGACGACCACTGTTGTAGATGAAAGTTAAAGTAGAGCAAACGCCATCTCACCACCAGATGATGAATACACCGGCTACACATTTTACTGCCGTAGACCTTTCTATTATATTGTACTTACAGAGTCGTTATTTAAAAAGGTGGCTTTCACCGTTGAATAGGTACTATTGCGAACGGCTATAAACTTTACACCGATATCAATAGAGGTACCTACCGCGACACAGTTTTTGAATCTCTGTTAACGATCTTTAAAATGAAATAGGGCACTTTGAATTGAGTTGTAATAAAAACATTTCAGATGATAAAAGAGTAGGAATAAAAAACAAAATTGTATATCCACTGTGAGAACAACGGCATGTTCTTTCATTCGTTACTTTTCCCATTTTCAAAATGTGAAATATATATCTGTTAAATTTTAATATTGTGTAAACAATTATTTACATCAGAAATAACTCTCTTTTTTAAACGAGACCGTACATTTTGTTGTCATCTGAAAAGATTTTTACTGTAAATTTCCATTAGGGTATCCAATCCCGGAGCCATTTTCCAATCCCGGGATTTCGGATTGATTTATTTTCAATCCCGGGATCCCGCGACCCCGGGATTGGGATAAGCTCACCAATGTATATAATAAATATTATACAGTATTAGATCAGCCATACTCAAACTGCAGGCCAGTAAGTCCTAATGTGCGGCCCGGTAAGCTCTTACCAATTAGTGGATTTCAAATTCCTCTGTGAGCTAAAAAAAAAAAGGAGTATACCATAAATATGTTGCGGCCCATGTAGAGAAGCAAATATCGGAATGCAGCCCGGAGGAAAAAAAGGTTGAGTATGGCTGTATTAGATGAATATCAACATTATACAACTGTTAATAGCTTATACATGGATGTCAAGGTGATGTTTTTTTCTTCTCTCATGCTGCTTGATCAAGTCTACAAGTATTTTCTGGTTACTCGTGACTCAATACAGTATGTAGGTAATTATCACTTGATTTCAACGTGCCTCGATTACAAACTTTACATAAGACCAGGGGTGGGGAACCTTTTCTTCACTAAAGGCCGCATTCATTTTTCTGATTCGACATAAGTCCGCAGTTAACATTAACTAGGGAATATTTGACCAGAATTCACGAATTTACAAAAAAATACAGAATTACAGAATTGGCCAGAAGGCCGCAGGTTCCCCACGCCTGCATTAGACCTTTAACTCATTTATAAAAAAAAATGAAAAGCCCACTTGATCATTTTTGGTGTGTTCGTCTTAGAAAAAAGGTTTCCGACTGCTTTTTTTATATTCGACGAACCGCTGTAAACCAGCATAACTGTTTTCGTATACAAAGGAAAATTGAAATTAAATTAATTGTACTCATGTATCAGTATTGCATTGAATGCCCTACTGATATTAAATAAACTGACTTACAATAAATAATTGGCAATAAATAGTTTAAATCTAATATAAGTCTTATTGTAAACGGAGCAATAAAAATCGCGTAAATCTAATAGCACTATAATCGCAATATTTGATGGAATCTCAGTGTACTTCTTTATTCTAGTTTTTTTTTTTTTATTACTGTGGTAGTTTAAATAAATATTTGTTTTCTCAGATAATGCACAGTCATGACAGATTATACAGAAATATAGATATAACGACTGATAAGTGGTTTACTTTGTGAGAGTTGATCTAAAACGCTTATTAAAAAGAAATAATAAATGCAATACGTATCTGTTTGATATAATATAATCCCGAAATAATCTTTCTTTTTTTAATTAAGAAGTGTTTGAAAAAAAAGTTTGAAAGTAAAAATAACATAAAATTTTATTTTACTCAAAAAATCAATTTTTCACTTTTACTTTTGAGCCATACACCTTCATATACAAATAAACACAGAGGAATGGTTTTTACTTTTACATATTTTTATTACAATACTAATATTACCGAAACTGTAATTCAGGTACAGTGGAACCCCGATCTACCGTTCTCGCATTATTCGTTTTCCCGCATGGATCGTTTATTTTTCATAGTCCCGGCCAAACACCCATAAGAACAATGTAAAATTTCCTAGATCTATCGTTTAAATACTTTGGTCCCTTCACGAATATTATCCCGATTGACCGTTTTCGTTGAATATTTTACCTCGCATTTCGTTTCTCGTTTTTTTCAGTGGAACCCCGATCTACCGTTCTCGCTATTTTCGTTTTATTGCATGGATCGTTTATATTTTACTCGACCAAGACCCCGTCATAACAATAATAATTCCACGTTTATCATCCCCGATTTACTGATTTCCTCGATCTATCATCTAAATAATTTTATCGTCCCGTCCCAATTATTGTAGAATCATTTTTTTTTCGCTCAAATAGTTTTAAATCGCATTTAGTTACATAAATAAATAAGCGTTTTGAAAATTAACATTTTTTTGGTATTTTTTGAAGATTTCTCGCATTAATGGTTTCCCACATTATTCGTTCATTTATTACGGTCCCTTGAAAAACGTAAAATCGAGGTTCCACTGTATTTCGGTTTCTTTCAATACCGGTAAATATTAAAAATGCAAAATACCGTTATATTGGTATTATTCCGAGAAAATTATTTAAGGACAGTGTGTCCAAACATCGTCTGAGACATCGGCTTGTCTATAGTGAACTCACTTGCACGAAGATCCCACCAAGTTTCTCACATTCTTACATATCTGTCTCATAATATTATGGTGTAAATATTTATTTTAATACCTCATATATTTATAAAACAATCAAGGGTTGCAATCATAATATTTTAGCTTATTTTAATTTCAATTTAAGTATTATTTCGTAACATTCAATAACAATTATTTAAAAAAATGCGACATTTATTACATATTCTATCCAAAAATTAGTGATGTCATATTATGATGTTATGATGAGTTGTTCATTTTAAGTCATATTATTAGTATACGACTAAAACTAGTAGTTTGACAGTGACATTTAGGTGTACTTGAATCCGAAACAAAATATTTGGAAACAGTCTTGTTTTTAAGGTATAAAGACTTCAGTTTGTTTAAAAATCAACGACAATTATCATTTCACTAAATTATTTCTAATATAGAGTTTTTTTCCAATTTTCCAGGTTTATTCCCGGTTTTTCTTACCATATTAAAATTCCCAGTTTTTTTGCACTTCTACTTGTAACTCAAACTTTAGCTTTGTGAGTCAACTGAGCAACAGTTCATATCCCACAAAACATAGGACATCACTGCATGAGAATAGTTTGTCATTTTTTGCGTAAAAAATATTCCTAGACATAATAACGCTTCAGTATCTTTCCAAAATAATGATTTTCGAAACAAATCGTGAAAAATTATTGGAGTTAAATACATAAAAAAAAACAATTTGATGTTGATGTAACGATTGGTAAGGCACTCATGGTTCGCGTTGTAAACTCTAAACATCAATCCATTGGATGAATGATAACCAAGAGAAATAGACGAAGCGTGAAATGATCAGACGAGAGAAACTAAAGAAAATCTCTTATTTTATTTCTTCTCGTAAATACATAATAGTAAAATTACTTTTTTGCGAGAATGCCTCAATAAAATAATATTATTTCTCGAGAGCCGCGAGACCTCACCGTTCAAATTGTTTGACAAATTGCTGTAACTTTAACATGATAAAAAGCACCGAGCAAATAAAGAATCATATTTTTACACAAAAATAAAATTTTCAGTAGTTTTAATGTAAAGGTATCAGAAACCTTCAGCCAGATAAGTTACCGGGTTAAATCATTTTGATAAAATTTAAAGAACACAGAAAGTTTTTTAAGAGGTTTGTTTTTTGAATCAGCAACACTTTTTCCAGCGACAGCCAATTTGATTTCTGGGATTCGTGTTAGAAGATTTTTTTAAATCTTATATATGGCTTCTTAATTGAGAAATCTCAACAGAAATTTTCTACGAAAACTCCTAGTTACCCAATTGCTCAACCTTTCATTTTTTCGAAGAGACTAGGGATAAAAGGGATATGGCTTACGCTACGTCTTACCTGGGCAAAGTTACTGCGAACGCTATTAGAACACGGCTTAAAGCGAATTAAAATATCAAAAAAACTGATCGTGACGTGTGTTTTGTCACGTTGTACACTCTATAGTGGCGGAGACCATTTGATATTTTCGTGCCGCACCGAGTTACTTTGCACTCACATTGATTTCGTCAGTAATACAGTAAGACAGGCTTAGTGGTAAATACTCTCGCCAAGTCATGTTATTTTAGGATTTGAAAGGTGGGAGAAAATTTTTAGACATCACAAAAATACATTAACAGAAATCGATTAAAAAAATGCTGTTCGTACTGGAATTTAAACCCGTCAAGTCTGGTATGGAAACCAATGACCCAAAAAACAATTCGTGTAAAAATCGATTATTAATTATTTTTAGTTTACCGTGTTATTTCAAAACCGTGTAAAATAGTTGAGTGTATATACATATTAATGAATAAACAGTGACAATCAAACACGACTATGTATCTTTCAGGTTAATTACTTTCTTTATGCTTTACATTGTGCGGTTTGAAAATAATAGAAAAAAAATAATGATAGATATTAATGTTTCTGAAACTTTAAACATTTCTTGGAGTAACACCAGTAAAATTTTAAAGAGTTACGTTCGAGTTCTTTTCTTGGCAAGACGAATGGACGCCATTTATCATCGTATTCTTTTTAGAGATGTACACACAATTTCAAGAACGTAAGTCAACTTCTTGTAAAAGTATCATTAGGAGCAATCAATAATACCCGCTGAGGTCGCACGCTCATTACAGGTCCTTTACCGTAAAAAAAATACGATTTACTCTACTTTAAAAGGCGGTTCACGCGAAATTTTACACCGAAAAGTGTCACCGTAATTATGTACGCAGAGATATCGCAATCTGGATCGTGGCTCAGAAAAATAAAAATCACACTTTATTGGCCGGCGAAGTACTGCGGTAAAAAAAATACTCAAACGATTGTTAAGGGAACGTTAGAGAGAGAAATGACCTTTTTTATTATTCAAAAAGACATGAATTACAAAAAAATATTTTCTACGATAAGTTTTACTGCCAGTTTATGACGGGAGTTTTTTTAAATAGTATATTTCAACGAGAATACATAATCAGCTTATTGCTCAATCTGCTAAACTTAGTCTATAAATGATATTAAATAATACAATATTATATTAGATTATTGATTGAATTGGAATTTACTTGGTAGAACTTCATTGTAATAAGGTAAAAAATAACAAAGTATTTAATTTAGGAAACTTTTTCAAAACTACGTCATATTTTTAACTTCCATGACCATATACTTAACAAGAATTGTATAGATGTCGCATTATCGTTAGATGTCACATTTCATCTAAATTTTTTTTAACTCCCGGCTCCGAAATTCTCCAAGAATATTAACAACAATCTAGTGTACCATATTTAGTTACCTTTACAATGATAAATTGGAAAATCACTCAAAATCAAATCAAGGAAAAATTACATGTAATCTTGTCCAAGGTCTCAAATAAAAAAATATATATTGTTCTAGCTGGTACTTGAACTCACATCCACTTGATCGCTAAGCCAAAAAAACATCAAAACACAGAGGCCAAAGATATCTATAGATTGTGTGCTGCGCTCCTGTACATATTTACTATTTAAATCTACAAAGTAACTGACCAATGGCCAATTTAAAATATAAATAAATATTAAGTACAAAAGAGTATAAAACTTTTAAAGAAGTCTCCTAAACGTTTGGTCACTGTAAGTTGTTGTACCGTTCAAATCGTTTTATAACAATGTAAGTAATATAACTTTGTTATTATTGTCTACTCTCTCTGTTAAAATCTCTTGCTTAATAATAATTGGTATCTTAAATTCGCCGAAAGTAATATTTTATAATATCAAACATTGACGTAACTCCACGAGGCATTTCAATGCTACAAAAAATGCAATTATTTTGCAAAAAACAAAGCGGAAGAAAGAAGTATTTAATATTATACAATTGTAATTATTATTGATGAAATACTGGCAAAAAAACGTTCTCAATTAAATTCGTAAGGTAAGCGATGTTCGCCTCAGTGATTGAAGAGACATTACGTTTGTCTTTCGGACTTAGTTTTTGTTTAAGTGGAATACTTATTAGATGTAAAAAAAAAGCACCTAGAATAGTTTTGCAGTAAGCTGACAAGAAAACTTAGATTATCAAACCTAATAGGATAGGACAGAAAGAATTTCCTGATAAAACCTGCATAAGATAAAAAAAAACTCTCATTAACCGTTTCAGTACCGTAAGGCCACTGGTGGCCGCTACATACGAACGGCGTGAATACCGTAAGGCCACTGAAGACCACGAATGTAACTTGAAATTATTAAACTATATATCATTTTATAAGTAAACTTTTAATATTCATAAACTCAGTCCTATTTTTTAAAACTATTCAAAAAATATTAAAAACATGCGGTAGGTATGTGAGTGAATGTTTTTTTAGCTTAAAACATCGCGGTACTGAAAAGGTTAACAAACAACCAATCATCAATCTATCACCGCTACTAAAACTTCTAATGTTACTAATAATAAATACCCGTTTAGTTTAAATTAATTTACCTTGAATAACCCTATACTTGATATCGTTCTTACATACACTTAAGTCAAGTTTAATAAATGTTAAAATAGTAATATAAATTAGGAGATTAGAGTAAATAACAAGATGTATTGTTTATCTCTTCTAAGGCAGTATATATAGCTGAGAAAATGCAAGTTAAAACATAGTTCTGACGATGGCGCGCGTCGAAGAAACTATACACTCATCTTATAAAAAATGTTGAACTTAATACGTTATTATTTTTACTTTATTGCAATGGAGTTCTACCAAGTAAAATATGTTTTACATTATTTAAAAAATCTAGGTATGAAAGATAACAATCAATTTCAATAATAAGTATTTCGCTGACTGGAAAGAAACAAAACTCTTTGTTCAATTCAGAATTGATGTTTACTTGACGTTTGCTCACTTGGTCAACTTTTGTTCACTAAGACCATACAAAAACAATGAGTAAGAAACACATTTTACACATCTTTTTCAGTGTGAATTTAATGCAATAAAAAACGAAGAAACTTCCAAGGGAATAAAATCATTCCCACAATTAGTAAGGAATGGCAAACAATTTAACAACCCCTACGAACTTTGTGTCTTCAAAAATAACTGTTTTGTTTATTTTTACACTTGCTTCAGAAATTCCACCAATGAATTTTATTACGAACAGCGCTTGCCATACGTTTACAAAGTGGGTACCTTTTTGCATTAGCAAAAGATTGAGAGTAATAAAAAAAGTGCGCGCCTTTGTAATTGTCGCCAATTGAGTTCTTGCGAATGAGTTTATCCAAGACAGTTAGGTTCACGACAAAAAGTAACGGAAAATACACGAATTTTGCTGTTTTTGCAAATATTTATTGTTATTTTCTTTATGTTTGGCAAGCTCAGTGCCAAAATATATAATTTTGTATCGTTGGACAATGTTTTTATTTGTGGATTACGTCTCCAATAAATTACAATTGAATAGGGTAAATTGAAAAGGATAAAACTTTACAAACATCGATGTATGCAAAGATAGTTCGTTAAAATGAATAACTAAGCAATATTTAACTAAAATTGATCACATTTTTATTCAACTGGTTGTATTACTAGTGATACGTGTTTCGCCTCTTTGCGAAACATCTACAGCAAAGACGTATTATAATTTCAGCTTTAATAAGGCAAAGGCTGCCAACATATCTTTTTTATTATTCTATACCAGCTGGTTCCCGACAAGCGCTGCAATGCCACTCAAAGAAAGAAAGTGTTTTAATTGTGTGCAATTTTATTGATGTGCATGTCTTCTTTTTCTGTATGTTTGAAGTTTGTCGCCGATTTTCTATGGTACGACAGACACGCCACTTACTGTAAGTTAATTGTACTATAATCTTCGCGCAAGTGCAAGCATACGTTGTCAAAATGAACTGTATGGCAGACATACAAACATTGATTTGTATATATAAAACCGTCTGTAAGTTAATTTTAATATGCCTTTAACCTTCCCGGAAGTGCAAGCAAAAAGTTTGTCAAAGTTTTATAGCAATCATGTGAGCGGTGTGGCAACGCATAAAGTACGAACAAACAAATATTCATTTTTATATATTAGATGTGAAAAAGTCAGATAAATGTTTATAAATTCAAATTCAGGTAGATATATGACGTCGGTGGTCTGCAAACTAACACCATCATGCATGTTTTACTATATGACGGAGACATTAATACTAATGGCAAAATTAAGGGTGGATTTTTTCTTGTGGGGAGGTTATAAAGACCATATTTTTTAAGGCTCTTTTCAATAATCTTAAAAGCAAGATATACTCAAAACCAACGATTAAAGCTAAGAAGTGATTGATGCGAAAACTAAAGATCGGTATTCCACTCTGTGTATTGTTTATTAGGTATACGCAAATTGCATTCGAGCTTCGTCATCGCGTGGGAGTCGTGAAAATAGATTTTCAACAAAGGCAAGAATAAACAATAAAAGAAATACATAAACAAAGATGCATTTAAAACAGAAAATGCAGACGGATTTATAGTCCGTGAAAATGCAATGGAACCAAAAAATATTGCACAAAGTTGTCTCGCGAAATGTTTTTTAAAAAATGTGTTGATTCACAGATAAAAAAAAAACAAATGTATTTCAAAGATCATTATCACGACTGTTGAAGAGTATCGAGATTCGCACACCTTTCTATTGTTTCTGGTATTAATTACTGCCAAAAAACCTATCGGGTGCATGAAAATTGCAACTTGGAACGTAGAGAAGATATTATATTATATTAGTTACCTGAAAAATGATATTGAATAGCGCTAAAACAGTAGTACACTGAACTCTCCATTTACACGGTAGATACGTTCCACGAGATACCGTATACAAATTATACTAAAATAAAAAAATACATGGTGGATAGATTTCCTTGTATAAAAATCAATTCAGGATTTCAAAAAATAAAGTTCATTATTGCTTATTGTATCTTAATTTTTTTTCAAATACATAAAACAAGGTAACAAAAAGTATTCACTTCCGCACAAGTAGTAAGTACATGCGAGGGATGTAGGAAATTCCAAATTACTGTTACACATTGTTAAATGAATTTTCTCTCTTTTTTTGCAGTGTTATTTCGAAGCCGTGTAAAAAAACGGGTAAAAAGAGAGTTCAATGTATTGTTAAGTTAATCGCTCTTGCTACGCCAGGTTTATCAATCAGATCGGGTAGGTGATTATTTTTTTTTTTTTTTAAACTTAAAATATCACATACAACCATGAATTCAAACATAAATGCATTAGTCAGTTCAAGTTCATCCGTGCGCTTGAACGCCTGAAGATGCCGAAAGGCGAAACCCGGGTCGTTAGTGACAAAATCTGTGGGAGTGTACATAATTTGAACGATTCAAATTTAATATTGAAATTCCACCAAACACCTTCAGTCGAAGTCTTAAATTGTAAATGCATTAATCCATTTATTGATACGGATGAGAAATCAATTTACGAAACTGTCCTTTTGGAATTCAACCCCACGAACACCGCATCGGAAGTCAATGACGTTAACCACGCCAGCAAAAAAAACTAAAATATGTTTACATTTACATTCATCATTTTTGTTTTATCTATTTCCGCTCCTAATGTGGAGCATATGGCCTCCTTCAGAAGTTTTTTTCGACGAAAACTGTTTGTTACTCAGTTGCCCAACCTCTCTTTTTCGGAAAGATTAGTTATGAAAGCGCTTGGACAGGACCAGTTGTTAACTAAACGCTCTCGCTGTGCCCAGTTATTTGAGTAACGGAAGGGTGAGAGTGATTTATTTTCACATAATGTCAAAAAATATCTTTGTATTTTGGGTATACAATTATTATTTTTTATATAATATAGTCTATAACTCTGTTTAAACTTACGTATATATAGATGCTTAGCTAGACTAAGTCAGCTTGTGTTACCTCATTACAATGAAGTTCTACCAAGTAAATGAAAATTCAACCAATCAATCTAAATAAGTGCTTTATTATTTTGTACAGCCGCAATTATAGCATTTAACTGATACCAACCGTAAAAATTAAATACAAAAGTTAAGTCAAGTATAAAAGCCCATATAGTGTTAATATATTAATAAATTTGAGAGTAGACGTAAACCTTTGGAGGCGTGGTAGCCTTTGCTACATTTTTTTTTAAATCAACTTATAAAGTAACAGTTATGGTGATGTAAAGAACAATGCTTCTACGCTAGATAACAATTTGTGACTCATGGCATTACGAAAAAACAAAATTGATTGAATAAGCCGCAATCCTACACGAAATTCTGCTTGGCCACGGTGCATTGACCCAACCGGGGGCCTTGACTCACATCCCGAAATGAGATTTATTCAAGATCGTAAACATGCACGTGAAACCGTAAAATAAATCTTTAAAGCCTATTCGGAATTTAAAGAATGTTTATTCTTGCAAACAAATTAATAAACTTCTTTTCGAATTCAACATTTTTTTTCAACGACACTGCAAATTTATATATATTATTTTTAACTAGTTCATTACCTAGTATGGTGCTAAAGACACTTATTGTCAATAGCTGATGGAATCGTAGGTGTTATATCAATCATTAATTTATTTTTAAATATTATCAATTGATCAGAATTAATTTTATTCAACACGAGCGAGTGATTCAGTGGAAACTCGCGATGAGAAAAACTGGTTCTATCCTTTTTTCGAATGTAAATAACTTCAAAGATGTTTTTTTATATAAAAAATATCTGTATGCATTTTCCAATTACACATATTTGGTAGCGAAAATTTGTATGCGGTCTACAACGAGGTTCTTAAGTATTTTTGTTGTATACATATTTAATCTCGTTTAAATTATTACTAAGGCAATTTCAAGTAAAAATACATACTTTAGTTTTTAATTGAATTATATTTAAAAAAATATGATTCTAACATTTGAAATTGAGTTTTCAAACCCGGTTTTTTAAAATTGACAGTCTCTTATTGACACGTAGATAAAAATGACGACGCTAAAACAGACAATCCTGGTGACGATATTTTTATTGAATATTCGAATTTACTTGGGATAGTTTTAATATTCGGATATTCAAATATTCGAATATAGATCAAACTACAATTTATTACATATTTTACTTACAAGAAATGACAGTTTACGTTTATTTGATAAATTATTCAAATGTTATGCATTCAATAAATTATAGTATGTAATTTTATTTGTTATTTTAAGTGACATCCAAAGGAATCGTTCGATTCTTGTGCGTTTCCATATATTTTGACACTGACAATATATAATATAATACGTTAAGTTATTATAAATGTTATAATTAGATTATTTGAAAATATTTGAATACTACAAGGTTTCCAAATTCGTTATTCGAATATTTGTTTTCAACGAATATTCGGAACGCCCAATGGTGACAAAAACTAACAATAGAGTGTTCGATAAAAGAAAAACTCAATAATGCTAATGACTTCAATATTGTAATGACTTTTTCATTTGACGACGTTTTGACGTGTAGAGTGGCAGACTGAGAATAGATTAACAGCGTTTAAAATAGTAAACATGTCGCTCATTTCAACTAAACATTTTACAACAGATGGAAGACTTTAAACATGACAGATGAATAGCAGGATTACAAGCTCGGAGTGGAAAATTGCAGCTTTAACTGAATTAATTTAATCTTTATTAAAAAGCTGACGATGAAAAAGAGTAACAAAAAAATGTGACAGATAAAATTATTTAAAATAAGTTTTTTGGATATGAATTTAACACTTTTAATCATTGTTTCTTTGATAAAAAAAAATGTAAAGACATTATTATTAATAACCATTGTTAAGAATATATTCTACCACTTTTAACGTGTTCATATTAGGTAAAAAAAGCATTATATTAAAATAATAAAACACTCTTTTGTACTCAAAACGTTATTTAATATGATTAGGACCGGTTTTGTTAATGACGAGCATTTTCAACTGAGTTTCATTAATTATATTCAACCATCGGGTGGTATTATCATTCCTTTAAAAATGATCAATATCTGAGAGTGCATCATTACAGAGAAAATATGGAGTATCGATTGCGTAATCTGAAAACATTATTGGTTTGCATTTTTTAAGATTATAGATAAGACGGTACTTAAATAATTTAACCATTTAGTGGAATTGAACAATTTCGAAAAACATTTCAATAATTTGTAAGAACGACTTACTGAAATGTATTTCGTTAATATGTTCGATGAACTCGCTAGTAACTTTATAGAAAATTCACTTGTATATTATAATAAATTAGATTTGATAACTTTGATATTCTACAAGTCGTGTCACAATTTGTGGCACGTGTTTTGCCTTATAATAAATAACCTTACGATAGTAAGTCTATAGAAGACTTCTTAACACGGCGAAACAAGTGTCAAAATTTGTAACACAATCAGTGGAAATAACTAAGTTTAAATTTCGTACTATGATAAAAAAAACTTCAGTCTTGCAAAAATGTGCTCAATTTAGACAGCTGATTTGCAGTTTTAGCAAACAATACAATGTAAAATACCATTTTTTCTAGTATTCATTATACACTTATTTTGCACGCGTAAGTGCATTTTGTACATGTTTTATAAAATTTACATTACTTTTGTCAAGTTGAAAAATCAATTAGTTGTGTCAACGTAGTTTTCAGTACAAATATATTTTTTTCAGTTGATTAATAGAATTAGTACTTACTATTCGAACCCACCAGTGTAACTCAAAAAAGGGAGAGATCAGCTGACTATTAATCCTGTCCTAGTCTTGAGCTTATTATCTTTTTTTTTCTCACTAAGAGGAGGTTGAGTGATGAATTAACAATCATTTATCGTAAGAAAATTTTAGTTGATATAAACTCCATTATCAGTCCATATGCTTTACATTGTGGACATGCGTGGAAAAATTTAAATGATATTTTAAATCGATCCTGGAAATGATTTATATGTGTAGTTTTTTAACCATTACACTACTGAGGAGTACTTTTTTGGTGTAATAAGATTTTGCTCTTATTCATTTTCACCTACATAAAACGAAGGGGAAAACCTTTTTTAAAAATATTCATAGAGTAAATACTTCGTCAAAATTCACACAATTCAGGATAGGGCCATAACTCGTTGAAACTGGAGTGTATGTATAAGATAAACTAAATAACAGAGTGCCAGAAAAAGACGTGTTCAAAAAATATCTACGAAAAGTGTTAAATCACTCGGGGAGGAATTCTCCCAGGGATCGGAATGTACACACAACATTACAAAAACACGTGAAAACGTAAAAACGCGCCATCCTGCGCTGAGTCTGGCGGTAAAAACTCCAACTCGAGTTCGTGAATGAAAAGTTCACTTTTTTTTATTACTTCTGTAACTGAGCAAGTTTAAGACTCTGCGTTTTTCTTGCGTAATCTTTTACACCAGGCAGTTGATAAGTTTGGAAGAGTTTTAAATTGCTAACTTTTAAGTAGGATAAGAGAATGGCTCCAGAAAATATCATTACATGTAAAATGTGTTTTAAATTCTGTTAAGTTTAGTTTGCTCAGGGGACACCCATTGGAAAACACTGATTCAGTTTTGTTTAAATTCCAGTAAATTCTTACATTAATGAACAAAGTGTCTAGTTTAAAAACAAGAGAAAAATAGTGTATAATATATTTTATTCCAAAAATATTAAATCCAACGATTTAAAAAAGCACCGCACATGATTTGCACCATTGACTGTGGAAAGGAAAATTGACGTAACCCATAGTTTTTTTCACAATGATAATCAATGTATGCAGCTTGATACAGGTTCTGTCAAAAAAATATAAGCTGAAAATGCTGAATTAGTATCTTAATTTACCTTTAAAGTTTGAAAGTTACCTGTAGAAATTGCGACCAGAAAAAAACTTACAAAAAGGTCAATTAAAAACAAGCTTATCAGTCTTCACGCGCTTCGAGTTTGTGAATATGTTATAATTTGCCTTTTATCCACAATTATCAAAAAACGTTTTTTGTATATCCTGTCAAAAATATATAATCTGTGGGTTGCGTCTTTTTTCTTTTCCACAGTCGACATGTTTACATATAACTTGCAACAATTTGCACTTGAAACTGTTGATTATTTGACCTACGTTAAATCACACTCAATCGTGTGAATTTAGTTTATTTTAAGAATAAAAACACCGTTATTATCTTACTTTTCAAATATTATATTGACTTTACAGACTTATTCAACGTTCAATAAAGATGGCAGTCGTGCAAACTGACATTATTCGTAAAGGGATTTTCTACGAACATAGCATAAACAAAACAATCTAAATAAATTGTGTTCTTTAAGCACCAAGGCGAGAATATATAATGGCAAACATGCAATTCTATTTGTATAACATTCACATTATTCGAGCAATAACTTATTTTTTTCCAACATAATTTTTTAGCGTCTGGACTAAAGAAATAAAATAAGTGACATGTGGCAAGCGGATGGATCATTTTTGTCTCTTTTGCCGAAAGATTTGGCGTCGAGTGCACTTTTTAAAGCTACGTCCGTTGAAATAATATTTTTACGGATAGAGTTTTTGTAGCCGCCATACCATAATATTATTGTAATGATTCAATATATTTTTTTTATTACAGCTTTCATTAATAAAGAGTTTTCGACAGTATATAAACTAAATATTTAGTACAAACACATACTTTCCTTTCAGAGCCACCTGTTTATACAATGACTGTGAGGGGTTTATTGAATTGTAATAGCAAACTTGAATCAAACTCTTATTTCAATGCAATGATGCCAAAAATGACATTTTCTGCATTTCTCTATGTATATCATTTATTAATTTAATATGTTTTCATAATAATTATGCATTGTTTTATTGCTCGTTTGTTCCCAATTTCGATCATATTAGCTCATAATTGACATGTTTAATCGAGAATTCATGGTCAGTCAACCGCTAAATCTATCATACAAATTATGAATACATGAAATAAAAAAGATATAGTCACATATCTGCATACTAACTTTTTTGTTTTGTTTTTGTACTTAGTGTACCTTTCTTCTTTATGTAGTAATATAGTAGTTATATGTCAGAAATTAAATCAGAGACTATTCTACATTGTTCATATTTTTGTATACTCATTTTTAATATTTACGTATTAATTATCCAACAATATTATTATTATACATCAATGTAATTTGACAAATATTGAGGAAATATCTATTCTGTCACAGAACTGGTATATATGTGCTTTTTAAAAATCGGAGTCGTAGTCAGTAGATGTCCGAACGACCTGAAAAACACATTTTCAAGTTAAAATAATTATTAATTCCATGTCAGCTGCAGAGTTTTCCAAACTAAAAATAATAAAATAACGAACTTTCTTTGAACTGAAATGTCTGCTGTGACAGGATTAAATGCATATGCAAAAATGTAATAATCCAAATGCGGATTTCTCTTTCTTTGGTCTGCATGTTATTCGACAGTCGCGAAACTCAGAGTAGATAGTACCAGCGATTCTAAAATTTCATAATGGTAAATAATAATACACTGACAATAAAATTTTAAATAAAACAATATTAGGCATTCTTAATTTTACTCCTGTTTTTGGATTTCTGTTTGATTTCTCAAAAACGCCATATATTACAAATTAAAGTAATCTATTGTTATTAAATATTAAACTTTAATTTTTATAATAAACTAGCCGGTTCCCAGCAAGCGTTGCAATGCCACTCAAAGAAAAAAAAGTGTTTTAATTGTGCTTATTGAAGTGTTTTATTTATCTGTCTGTTTGACGTTTGCTGCCGATTGTCTATGGTACGACACACGCGCCACCTTCTGTAAGTTAATTGTACTATAACCTTCGCGCAAGTGCAAGCATACTTTGTCAAAATTAACTGTATGGCAGACACACAAACATTGATTTTTATATATAAGAACTACTGTAAGTTAATATTACTTTGCCTATAAGTCATATAAATCACTGACATTACTTTAGATAAATACGGGCGTATCTAAGTTTTCGTTAGTAATGAGATATTACAGTTTTAATGAAATGAACATCTCTGGCAACAAGTATTGTTGAAAATAAAGTTAAACTTTTACACATTTCTACTTTGTTTACAACAATCCTTGTCACTAAAGATGTACTTTTTATTAAAACTGTGATATCTCATAACTGCGAAATTCTAGATACGCCTGTATGTTCTTAAGGAAGCGAAACATCAATTGAAAAATTCTCTTTGAAGATTTGATAGATTGACTACGCAGGAGAACGAAAGAAAGCCCAATATAATTAATTATCACTAGTAACAGGACCGACATTTGCAATATATGAAATATTTCGTATAGTTTTTCTACAATAATGTTGACCTGTTTTGAAAAATAATATGATATTTTTATGTCGTTTGGGAATCAGTAATATACTTGGAGAATACGCCAGCGCCCGCCATGCATCCGGCTGCATTTATTTCGAGAAACACATTTGCATTATCATTTTTTGAAATCTTTTTGTGTATTTTTTTCGCGGGGGAAAAGGCGTGGATTTATGAACGCGACATGCATTTCATTTTAGGCGCAAAATTTTGCCAGTAATTTAATTTACTTACGTATCCACAGTGTTATGAATTGGAAAATGAGATGTAATATATTACACTCTTCTTCTGTATTGTTTGAATGCTTATTTTTCGAAAATTGATGGGCGCTATTATTTCAAGTCGCCGTTGAGTAAATTTCGCGAAAAATTCGTGAGAATTGTATGAAAGAAAGAATTTAATATTGTTTTTGTTTTGGCCAGGGCAAGAATAAACATACATACGTTTACAAAATTTGTACACGTATATATGATATCTTCCACGAAAAACAGCGGAAAAAGGGTAATAGAATTCATAGGAAAACTAAAAATTTATTCCATGAATTTAAAAAAACACTGGTATACAAAATCGTTTAAACGGGTAATTATGGATACCCAATATGTTAATTACCCAAAATATGATTAATGATATATATTTAAATAAAGAAATAATAATAATAGTCATTTCTACTTGATTATATATTAGAACAGACATTAATCGCTTAATATCAATGTCTCACGTATCTAAGGCGTTAGGATATAATGAAGCATTTTGCGATGTTGATAAAAAAATATAGAGATTGAATTAATTAATACTAATTTTAATAACAATTATAAGTGTTCATTTTATAATTCATTTTTTTTATTGGTAAGCAACTAGCGAATTTAGTGGATCAGTGTTGTTGAAATAAGATTGATATGAATTTGGGAAATATGTGAAATTTCTTATACTTTATATGAATTACATATTTCTTTACTTTTTTTAATTAAAAGCTTATTGATTTAAGTAATATTAAAACAAAATACAGATTAGAACCATTACAGACATGTTTCGATTGGAAAATCAAGACACTAAAATTTCTAGTAAAGGGAAAAATTACTCGAGCATAAAATCGAATTTACCTATCCACCAAGCAACACTATTGATATTATATATATAGGATATATTTCAATGAAAACTGATTGAAAATTTATAGAAATGGACTGGTAGAAAATCAACCGCTTTACACTCTACATATTTCCAATTATATCGGGTAGAGCCTGCGTGCCAGAGAATCCAGAATTTCCTTTATAGTGCATACACAGAAGGGTAGTAAGTGTATAGTTACTGAGGCAAGTTACTGCCATTCAACTTGCCAGTGTAGTTGTCAAACGAAAGAGTCCACACATACCAAATTTTGTAATGGAAACAAATTAAACGGTCAGAATTTAAATCATTTTTTGGTCAAAATAAAAATATTATAAGGTCAGAATATTTAATAACAATTTTGGTTAGTAGATTAGGTTAGGTAAGTTTAGGTTTTTTTTTAAATTTTATCTAAATTATGACTTTTTATTCTGACCGATAAATTCTGACCAATGTTGTTTAAATTCTGACCAGAAACTACTATTAGTACTACTACTACTATTAGTATTGTCGCAAATTAAATGTTTTACTACTCTAAAACTGCTTTTCAAAAGCAGACAGAATGAGACAGCTAATGACTCGCGGAGAATCCAACAGTTTAAAAGAAAGTATTTGTTTTTCCACTTTAACATTACTTTGTCATGCTATTGGCAATGGTAGAGTGAGAAAAAATAATTATAGTTGAACTACCAATGATTATTTTTTATTACGCAAAAATACGAATCTTATAAACAATATAAAAATTTTAAGATGTTCGCTCTTAACTTTTGATTGGAGGCAAATATAACTTATTTTTATGGGGGAAAAAATCTGCATAGTTTTGTATTTTAAGATCAAAACATCAATAAGTATTTTAATCAATGAATTTCAGTGACTTACTTATCACGTAAAAAAATAAATTAGAAATTTAAAGACTACACAATAAATTTTTGATATAAAGAATAACTCAAATAAAAATATTCTTAATGCAGAAGAACTCTTAAAACACCAACACAAAAAATGTTGAAAAAGTTTGACAGAGCGACCAGGGGCGGATTATCCTTTTAGCAAAGGAGCCGCGCGCTTGGGGCATCTGAAATGTAGAGGTCTCAAAAATGGCTTATGTTATAAGTATTACCCATACAATTTTCGTTCAGATTTTCATATATGTATTTACATTTTTTTACATGAAATTTTTGACGTTCTTATGTTACCTGGAAAACAAGGTCTCCACGTTTTATTGCGCCTATGGCCTCTCATGTGCATAATTCGTCGCTGGAGACGACCGAATCAGCATAGTAAGCAATCCAAGATAAGACGCACTGGTTTAAAGCATCGGTCACAGAGAAAGAATAGCACGATCGAAGCTTACAAATAAGTAAAAAAGTTGATGTGGGAAGAGTCGAGTTGAATTCGCACGGTTGGCATGGCACAAATCAAGTGTCACAGCTGCTACCCATCACTGTCCGGCTGCCACTTATTAAGTTGTGACACGGAGCGTGCACGCTGCAACGTTGCCCCCTTCATTTTCACAAAAAACCAACTGACCGGATAAAGAGAAATTATTGTTATTTTAAGTTTCAACAGGCACACAGTTTTAATTCGGCCCTTTCGCTTCAGGTTAATTTGATATCCAGTGAACCGAGTCGGCCGAGGAGGCACTTGTAAATTATTATAGGACGACTGTGGGGGAAACATAATTTATAATGGATACTCAATTACTGAATTTAAAAGAGTAAAATACTGACATATTATTTCCAATACATTATGAAAATAACAATTATAGGGAGCAATTTTACGGTTTAATGTTCTACTGTCACATAAAAAAACACTTAAGGAAAAAGTGGTCGAGGAACATACTGAAAATACGTTTAAGGAAAGGTGTTATATTAAAAAATAAAACTTATTTTATATTATATCAAGATCGGTTTCGCTCATGGCGAGCATTATCAATTGATGACGTTTAAATATATGCAGGCTTACTAATACAAAATTGAGTAAGCCTGATAACAAGGTATGCCTTAAAAATAAGCTTAAATTTTAAACATGGTGGCGTTAATTAGTAAAAGATATAAACTAAATTCTATAATTCTCGTAGAGTAAAACACTAATTAATTTAATGAAAAATAAAGACACTCAAAAAGGGTCTCGGGCCCAAAAAGGTTAAGAAACACTACTCTAGTGAAAAACGTAAAAGTGATTATTAGAATTCTACCAAATAAATGTCATTTGAATCAATAAATCGAAAAACTTTATTACGCCCTGCAGAATGTCTACGTACAAAGTTATTTAATAGGTACGTTTGGAAATTTTTGTTTCGAAAACCGTGGAGTTTTCTCGAATCCGATTTTTCATATTTCAAATGGGGGCGTCAGGGGCAGCGGTATTGCTCGGGAAAATATTTCTGTATGACGTACAAATAAGTGTGCTACGAGTTTGACAAATGACTCTTTCGAAAATGCGACACCTTGGTAAGGCTTATATGCATTTCACCCCGCAATCTGGAAATCGAAACGGCGGAGTGTTGCAAGCAAGTGCGGGATTTCAAAAACATTCTTGCAAATCTTTTCAGCAGTACTTCTCGAAGCAACGTCGTCTTCGGTAAAGAATGAATTCACTGCAAAGATAAATTATAAAAGTTATTTTTTAAGTTACACGTTATTTATTATTTGATTTGATTTTACACATATGATACCGTTAATCGAGGGCTTAAAGTCAACAACACTATCTACAAAAGTCTAACATTTCAGAAGAACCAAAAAACGTTTTTTATTATTATTAAGGCAGGTGTTTATTTGAGACCTAATGTTCACATTTAGCTTTTTAGCTGCCGTAAATAATTAATAGTAATTACCTAGCAAGCCGGCTATAATTTGAAACTACTAATTCAATTAATTATTGACGAAATAACTCGTCTCTGGCGTGTTGAGCACAAAAAAATACGAGATATCTCGTCTGTGGCAGCCATCGAGTTAATAATTTATTGTGTACTGTAAAATTTATATTGCTTTTGGTGACGTAGTTTTTATTATTCATAAAAAAATCATGCGTGCACTCATAGTGTTGTCAGCCACATTCTACTGCTGAGCGCGCGCAATCACGCTTTTGATGTATTTTACTGTCATCTTACGATTCACCGTACTTCAAAAATTTTAACGTCTTGTTGTCATTTTTGACTTTTTTTCTTTTCAATATATTTAACCTAACCGAACCTTAGCTGTAATGTCATTTATTCACTGTCTAGCGCTCGTTAGTTAGTTTATACACTTACAAGTCGAAGGCTGAGGATCAAATTATACATTTTAAAAAAACATTGTCTTAAGTTCGCTTAAGATATAGCTTTGTGTAATTAAGAAATATAATAATGACATCGCCAAAATCAAGTTAAACTCAAAACACGCATCTTTATAACTAAGCCTATGTGATTCTGAGTCTCCTAGGTTAATTCATACATTGACTTATCAATGTGAATTGTAATGCTGTAAGCTTAATCTAAAACTGTTAGTGAATATATACATAGATATAAAAATATAAAGAAAATAAAAACCATGTTTTTCTTCTTTTTATTGAGACTTACTAACTAATCAACTGTAACCGCTTTTTTAATTTAATACTTAATATCAGTTCACCAGTTCTGATAGTCATTCGACTGGCAGAAGTTGGTAAGTTGGTAGTAACAGTTTAGCAAAAACAGCAAATTTATTTTATCAGTTTGTCCATTATTGCAGAGATAGGCAGGAAATCGTCCTTGTTTATTAATCCTTAACTTTATTAGTGCCAGATCGACGAAAATCCATATCTAGTTTGATATTATAATTGTCTATGTAACATAAAATATCGAGGATAGAGGCTCTATCCTAAACTTTAAGTTTAAATTTTCATTTTCTGTCAACATCGGAATATTATTTTATCACTTTCTGAATTCTAATAGTATGGGGGTGTTATTTGTATCAATTGGAATGGGACAACATTTGGCATTAAAAAAATTAATACAAAACAAAACAAGACAATTAGTTACCTCAAATTAATATTTATTGAACATATCTAATATTAGTTATTAAGCCAAATTGTCGATGTTTATTTTTTATATGTTTTTTGACACTTTTCGCGATAATAATTCCATCGAAATACTGTATGCATTGGCACAAAAGATAACGACGATTATTTTGTGTAAATATATTCTATAATTTAAGATTTCGACTGAAGGTGCTTGGTGGAATTTCAATATTAAATTTGAATCGTTCAAACTATATAAATTCTCACAGATTTTGTCACTAACGACCCGGGTTTCGCCTTTCAGTCAAGTCAGTTCAAGTTCATCCGTGCACTTGAACGCCTGAAGATGCCGAAAGGCAAAACCCGGGTCGTTAATGAAAAAATCTTTGAGAATGTACATAGTTTGAACGATTCAAATATAAATATTTTCTAATAACGAAGACACTTCAAACAATCAATGTTATTAAATAACTAACTCAAATAAGATATACAGCCGTTATATACATAATAACCGTTATATACAGGGAGGTTTTCTTATTTAATTTAATGTTAAATTAACTATATTCTATTGATCCATATTGTTAGTGAAGAGTTACGATGTACGACGATGTCTTTGGTTGTTATTTTTAATAAATGCATCAATTTCCATCGAGTAAACAAATTATACTGCTGTGCAGGTGTGTGTATCAGCAGCCAGCGTTACAAACCTTACATATTAACATTTACAGGATATTTCACTTTTGAACAGATATTTAGAGTGCAAAGCAAAATGTTTTTTACACTTTAAAATATATATTTTTTTAATTGATTTATTATACTAATTGTAATATTTTTTATAATACTTATTGTTAATACAGGATAGCGTTCGTTGATCAGCTTCCATTTTAAATCTGACCCAATTGCGACGATGGCGATAAAAAAAAACACTTTTTGAGATTGTGAAATTTAAAAACAAATATTAAAAAATAAAAAAATATCAAAAGCAAAGAAGCGTGCGAAGCAAATAAAACGCACGGTTAGGTTTGTATTTGTAAATTTTGATAGTAAAATGAACTAAATGTGTATTTATAAGTGGCAACCCACAGTTCATAGATTCCAAACATCCATTTTTGTGACATCAACGGTATTGCGCGATATGGCAATAATTTCAAAATAATCATTCAAAAAAAAAAAAAAAACAATTTATTTAATTTTTAATATTGCACAATATGAATTACTTTTTCAACACTATTTTCAGTGATCTGAACCGATTTTCTATTTCGAAGTCTATTTCCGCTCAAAATTCAAGGATTTAAACTTCTAGTGTGGTTCTCAAAAGAAGTCTTTCTGTTCAAACTGCTGGTATCTCATTTTTGCTCAACCTCTCGTTGTTTATGAGAGTCGGAACTGAAAGATTGGACTATGACAGGACTAGAGGTCATCCAATTGCTCTCGCTACGCCCCATTTTTTTTAGCTTGAGTGAGTGTGAGATATATTTAGAAAAACATTTCTTAAGTCCATAAATATTTTTTAAAAAAAATGCTCGTGCCGGGATTCAAGCCAGTGAAAACAGCAACCGAAGTCGATGACGTTGACCATTCGACCATGAACTCGACAAAGAATTATAAATTAAAAAAGCTTACCTGCTTTTTTTATGCAAGACATTTTTCAAAATATTTCTTATTTTTTTTAAATTATCTCATTTTTTTAAATAATAAATTGATAACATCAATGAAGTATTTTTTTATAATTGGTTGTATAGTAATACATTTGATATCGAATAATTAACATGAATACAAAACAAAGAATTGAAAATAGTATTTAATCTCGTTACACAACCAGTAGAAAAACATTGTTATAAATTTGATTTTCAACCCAACAGCAGATTTCTACAAAGTTGCCGCCGAAGCCATTGAAAATATGTACGAGAAAATTTAGATTAAACAAGTTAACTAACAAATTAGCATAGTCTATAAAATAATGATTGTTCAACGTACCTATCTCATGTTGATACAATAGTTTAATCGGCACCCGTGCGAAATCAAAATTTTGGGTCCCTTTATAATATTATCTGGGAACAAAGGAGAGAAGTTTCCACGAATTCGTCGCCGGCTATGCATTTCGGGAGAGCCGAGCCGGAAATAGAAGCCAAGGTCTGCAAGTTCGTAAACCCGGCGAGTGCGGTCGACGCTCCACTCAGCGGCCTTGGCAATGATACCATTGTAAAAGAAACACAACAATAATATGTATAGCTATCGTTTTAGTTGTAAATCTATTTTAAGTTGTATGTATTAAAAAGATTATTTTCGTCGTTGTCTTATGGCGCAGCGGATAGAGTTGTTGGCTAATTCCGAGTCACAGTACGAACAGCATTTTTTTAATAGATTTATCGAGTTCAAGTCATGGGTGTTTGTGATGTCCGAAAAATTCTTTTCACTCTTCCGATCCTTCAATAATTGACCGTAGCGAGAGTGATTTGTTTAACACTAGTCCTGTCCTAGCCTTGTCATTCTATCCAGGGTTTCAAACCGGAACTGAACCGAAAACCAAAAACCGTTATTTTTTCCGTAACGAAAACCGGAACCGAACCGAAAAAAATATCGTTTTTTTTCAGGTTCACGCTGGTATTTTGGTCAAATCGGTAAATTCCTGGGTTTTTGGATTCGAGCTGAACCGAAAACAAAAAAAACCGTTATATATTTTTTTACTTGAACCGGAACGAAAAAAATAGCGGTTCGAAGCCCTGTTTCTATCCCGAAAGAGAGGTTGAGCGATTGAGTAACAAACAGTTTCAGCAGAAAAAAATCTGTTAAAATACCTATATTAGGAGACCGTATGCTCCAAATTGTAAGCGGACATGGATTAAAAAAAAGTTTTGACTCTGAGTAGATTTTTTGTGAAACTTTGAAAACCAAATCAAACTAAGATTCAGAAAATATTGGACTTCGGTTTTTGTATAATCCCTACCACTCACTTTGTGTAAAATATAATAAACTTTCGTTTTCATTTGAGTATGCAACAAACAGTAATTTACGAATTCGAGTCGCGGTCAAAAAATGCCACAAAGCGATTTGTTTGTATAGTAAAATATTACCACGTGTTTAAGGTTTTTCCGTGTACATACTTTCGTTTCCTTGTAATTTTTAATATCGTGAAAGCTTTCTTCGCACCTGCCACAAGAAAGGGCCCTCTTCCAATACTTTTATTTATTATGGCCGCCTGACTTACGAAACATAATATTACTGCCGCACGAATGAGTTGATATAATTGAAAGAAAATTAATTGTTCTTATAACGTTTTTGCACTTTCACGTTAGTTAATTGCTATCACGTATTATGTCAACATTTGTTATTTTCAATCATTTTGATTACTAGCCAATCAGCGAACGTCTCACTTGCTTTGATACAATATATACGAATAGTGTTTTATTATTCTGGTCCGTAGTGCATTGGTTAACACAGTCAACTTCCGTGACGTATATATATATTACGGGTTCAAATATTTAATATAAAAGCATTTTTTCAATTGATTTACACATTTCTGTTCAAAAGTCCTGTCCTGTCCTCCCGACCTTCAATCTTAAAATAACAAGGTGTAGCGAGCGCGATTAGCTAACCACTAGTACTGCTCTAGTTCATATATTTTATGTATCTACTCCCTTTGAAAAAATATAGGTTGAGCACCTTCGTAACAGAAAAATGTATGTTAAGATACCTCCATTAGGAGACCGTAATAAACATATACTCTACATTAGGAATCCATGTTTTCTCCCAATGTGAAGTATATGGACTTTTAATGGAGTTTTTGTTAATTGTTTTGAATTCTTTCCGACGCATCCTATTTTTAAAATGTACGTAACGAGAACGATGAGCTATCCACTAGTCATGTACTCACTCTCTCTAAAAAAGGGATATTGAACAACTGAGTACTGAGTAACAAGCAGTTCTCGTAGAAACAACAAACGGTTTTTTAACATATTAATATGGATATAACTACAAGCAAATTTAAAATGTTTCAATTAATCGTGAACAATTTTATTAAAATATGTGATGGTTTTTATACTTTTAAAATTCCATTTTGGTTCATTTTAACACCGAAATACTTTGAATTTAAAAAACACCACAAATACCGGAATTTTAAGTATCTGTATTTGCTTACGGACGTGTTCTACATTGCTTATGTTGGTATACTTATTTCAAACAAAAACAGTTATTTATTAAATATATTATAGATAGATAAAAATAGGGAAAAAACAAATAGATAGTAAGTGATACTAAAATCTCATTTTTTGTGTTTCGATAATTTATTACGACAATTTTCAGCTGTAGCAGTATACCTTTCTTGTATGTAATGGGTTATTGTTTCAAAATATTATTAGTGGCGCTGTGCTGCGAAGCGAAATGATTTACCGCAAGAATTTCTAATAATGTCAACAGCTAATTTGTGTACAATATTCTTCGGGGGCGATAAAGCAGGGCTTCCCAACACGGGTGTCACGACACGGCTTCGTAAAATCGAAATTAGCTCCCATATTTCTTGTAAATGAAATATGAACATTTCGCGAAAGGATCTTTGAAAGCTATTTTATAACATGTAACATATCGACTGTGGAAAGGAAAAAGGACATAACCCACACATATAAAATTTTACAGGAGGAGCTAAAAACGTGTTTTGATGATTTTGTGACATATGCAAATTATGAATTGTACACAACCTTGAAGTGCACGGAGATTTCTTAACCGGTGTTTAATTGACATAATCTAATATTAATTCAAGAATTTGATTAGGAAAAACCTTTATTTCAGTCTTTTTTCTTGGTTTTAATTTTTTACAAGGTCATCTTTTTCAAACTTAAAAGCTAAATTTAGATACTAATTTGGCATTTGCAGCTTGCATCCTTTTGATAGAACGTGTATCAAGTTTGATACATTGTGATTATCGAAAAAAACCTGTTTTGAAATAACTGTAGGTTACGTCCTTTTTCCTTTCCACAGTCGATATGTATGTACTTAAGGCGTCCAAGTCATTTTTAATTTATTTATCAGATAAGTCAAAAGTTTGTTTGACTTAATTTTAATGAAATTTTAATATGAATTAACATGAATAAACTACATTAAACGTCAAGTTATAAAACATTAAATTATACAACCATTTTACTGCCGAAACCGA
>CM062825.1:6106856-6208131 GCA_031772345.1 Himalopsyche anomala
ATCACATTCCATATGCTTCCTCCATACTATATCCGTACATGTACACACACATGCGGATACATACATACACACATACAGTATACAAATTGTTTTTAAACAAAGAGAGTCATTTTCGTGATGCTAAGTTCGTTCTAAAATTGACAATTTTATACGACATAAGATCTATGGAGGGTCGTCGAGCAGGACTGCTCTGGGTCTAAAACGATTCTCAGGCAGTGTCTCGTCATAGTTGTGGAGATCAGAGATCGTTGGGTTAGAATGTTTTCCTACCTCGCTGTGAAACTTTTGTGATATTTCACGAACGAACTCGCGGATGGTAGGTATTTTCAAGTCTCTGTGAAGCAGCGAGTTACGCACGTACCACGGGGCGTTACATATCTGTCTCAGTGATTTATTTTGGACAATCTGGAGAGTCTTCATATGTTTACGGTGAGCATACGTCCATATTGGAGCAGCGTACACCATGATTGGTCGAGTAATTGCTGTGTAGAGGAGCAGCTTGCTTTTGAGAGTAAGTTTGCTTCTCGCGTTAAGCATAAAGTACAACCTTGCCTTTGTAGCATTAGCTTGACGTTTTTTAATCGCGACGTGTTCATTAAATTTAAGTCGACTATCTAGCGTGAGTCCAAGATACTTAACCGAATTGGACCACTTGATCTCTGCGTTGTGCATGCGTATGCAAGCAAAAATTAGGTTTTCTAATAAAACCCTTTGAAAACATTACTGCCGCGCTTTTTTCGTATTAATTTTGATTCGCCATTTGTCGCACCAGTCTGCTATTGTATCGGCAGCATGATTGAACCTGCGTGACAGCGCCTTGTCGATTTCGAGATTTAGCTAAAATAGCCGTATCATCTGCATATTGTGCTATAATTGCGTCGTTTTCCTCCTCCGCCGAAGGAATGTCATTAGGTGTATATATTGTATAGTATTGGTCCCAAAACAGAGCCTTGCGGAACTCCCGCCCGATTGACCTTGATGAGATCGAATTCCATCCATTTTAACGTTGAAACATCTGCCTGTCATGAATGAGTTGAGAATTTTTACCAGCGGTGACCCTATACCAGCCTTCGACATTTTGAATACAAGCCCTTCGGTCCATACTCTGTCGAAGGCTTTTGCGATATCTAAAAAGAGGCCAGCCGTGACTTCTTTAAGAATGAATCCACTTGTGATAAAACTCCGTTACTCGAGGATTGGTGTTTGTCGAGTGGCTAGCACGAAAGCCGTGTTGAGTGTCTGGGATGATTTTTTTCACCGTAACTACTTCTTGTAACCTAATCTTAATTACACGCTCTAAGACTTTGCTCATTGCGGGGAGCAGACTTATTGGCCGGTGATTTACTGGAAGAGTATGATCTTTTCCAGGTTTTGGAATGAGAATAATATCAGCTTCTTTCCATCTTGCCGGAAAATATTGTAATCTCAAGCACGCATTGATAATTTTACTAGCGAATTAATGCCCTTTTCCGGAAGCTGCTTGAGAGCCTATTACCAATTTTGTCATTGCCCAACGCTTTTCCTGTCAGTAGGTTTTTGATGAACTTCCACTTCTGCAAATGAGGTGGATAGTTAATTTCGCCCGTCTGCATCTTGAATTGATCTAGAATTAACTTTGCAGCGATTTCTATATCAAACGCATTTTTATTCATGACTAAGTTGCTTGGGTCAATTGAGTTAGGTGTAAATTGGCTTTCAAGGCTATCTGCAAACTCTTCAACTTTATCACTGATGGTGAAAACAGGTCCCTTTGGTCCGTAAAGCGCATCAGCGGTGTTTTTCTGCGCGGAGGGCTTTGGAGAGGGCCCAATATGGGTCACTTCCTTTAACAAGATCACTTAATCTGTCGTCAGAAGTTTTTTCGCGGTAAGTTTTCATAGCGAGTCGGATTTCAGCAGACAGACGGTTAACGCGCTGCTTAACTAAGGGGTTACAGAATTTTTTCCATTCTTTTCTTGCACGCCGTCTGTCATTAATAAGGATTTTAATGTCTATCGGCAGGGGTTTACTGTAAGGTGTATTTTGTAAAGTTGTTGTAGCATACGCGGCAGCTAAGTTAATGTTTGTATTGAGATTAAGAATCTCAAAGTCAATGCTTTGGTTATCTTTAAGATCACACTGAGGAATTATCATATCGTCAATAAAAGTCTCAAATACGTCCCATTGGACTATTTTTTGCGTTTGACTTAAGTTATTATGACTAAAATATGTTGGATCACCTAACCTCAATATGACAGGATGGTGATCCGAATTAAGCTCGTGTACTATATGAGTTTCATAAGGAAGGTTGACTCCACTCAGAATAGCAATGTCTATAACATCCGGTAATCCTCCATTTCTTGGTAGAGTTGTTGGATCGGAGGGTGCAGCTACAATTGCTTCAATATTACTAATATAAGATTTTAACTGTCGTCCGCGTGAGTTTGTTAGTCTACTGTACCAGTCTTGATGCTTCGCGTTGAAATCACCAGCGCAATTGTAGTACACCGATAGAATAACTACTTCTAGGTCCCTAGTCAATATTTGCCCATCAGGAGGGCTATAGATAGAAACGAATCTAATGAGGCCTGAATACTTCGTGTTTACAACTATCGCGTTTGCTTCTAGTTTGCCTTCAAGTGCTGGTAATGGAACTGCACAATGGTCTATGTGTTTTTTTATGTATATTGCGGTCCCTCCTCCTGAGTACGGTGCGATCAAAGCGGTACAAAGAATAGTTTGGTATTGTGTGACGTTGTGAATGTTTGAGAAAAGTATCATTAAACATGAGGATTTCAATTTTATACCTTTATAAAACGTCAACTATCTCCAGTTTTTAATGTCTTAGGGTACCTCCACTGTTCCAGTGAAGAACCTGTAAGGATGCCGGTCGGATTTTATTCGCCATTGTTTGTATCAATGGGCGCCTCTTGGGCGGGATATTTAACCAGAAATTGGTTTCCGATGTTCACAATTTCGCGCCATTCATTGAGCATGGATTTATAATCCAGAGCAACATGCGCGTGTGGCAATTCTGAGCGGACAGAGTTAGCCTCACTCTGATCAATACGGGAACAGGTTTTAATTGTTTCGCCATATTTGAGTTTCAGCTGTCGATAATCTACTGTTATTGGCAAGGGTTGGCATGGCCGCTCGTTAGGTTGGTGTGTCGGCGCCTAGAATTAGGGATTTTCTTGAAATTTTGGGCATCCACGTAGTTTGCCGTGTGAGGCCCGCTACAGTTTGCGCATTTAGCTGGCCGCTATCCTTAGTGTAAGTGCACTCATTAGTAGAATGTCACCCCGCATCTCACACATCGGCTTTGACCACGGCAGCATGATGCTGAGTGCGCCAAACCTTGGCATTTGTTGCCTTGACCCCTGATGTTTTACCGCCACAGTGACTCAACGACAAATGTTCATTTTCAAAGAATTTACGTAGGCTAAAAAGGTCTCTCCTCTCACATTTCGTCGAGGCCTTAAGAGAACAAGTGTGATTCGTGGTCTTTTGACATGACACTTCATTCTTTGTACTTTATAATGGGAAAATTCCTTCCATTGTTCCCCTCTATTCTTTTCATTTCTAATTCTTCTCTTTTTCTCTCGTCTTTTCTATATGATCTATCCTTTTCTTTTATTTTACTCTCCAATCCTACAATTTTTCATTTGCATTTTCTTTCTCCCCTATAGCTTCACTCCTCCTTTTCTTCTCATTTTATCCTTATTCAACTATATACATTACCTTTTCCCTCATTTCAATCTTTGTTCCAATTTTACTTAATTTCTATTTTCATTTATAATTTCTTTGAAAAAAAAAAAAAGAAAAAAGAAAAAAAAAGCAAGGAAAAAAAAGCGAAAAAAAAATTCTATTATTATTTTTTTTTTTCAAATCATATTTCATCCTTTTCTCTCTTCCTTTTTTTCTAGTTAGAAACCTTAACCATTTGATTATTATCTTTATTACTCTCTATATATGATATTCCTTTATTGCCCTTTTAACACTATCTTTACCATAACTACTTAATTCTTTCCTTCTCTTTTAATGAAAGAAAAAAGTGAAGCAAAAAACCTAACTATACTCTCCTCTCTGTACTTCACTATTTCTTTTATCCTCTATTCCTCCTCCTACCGCATTCACCTTTTCTCTTGCACCAGGAAAATCTCATTACCCGGTCCGACTTTTCATACCTTTTACTCCTCTTTTCCTATTACCCTCTCATCCCTTCTTTTGATTATCCAATTCCATCCCTTGAAAAAAGAAAAAAAAAACATAGAAACCCAAAATCTTTGAAAAAAGAAAAAAAAGGCGAAGCGTTTAATCTAGTTCAAAACGTCCTCTTCCCCAACGCCTACTGACACGCCTCTCAGAACTACTTTGAGTGGTTTGTCTTCATGCGCCATGTATGAGTGGTATGGTTCATTTCTTACGTCTAACAGTTTGGTTGCTTTTCTGAAAGCGTCGATTGAAGAAACCTCGATTTTTATGCCATCTTTGAGATCTGTTGCATGTCTTATAGATACGCCTGCAAGTTTAGCATCCCTAAGAAATGTTATATAGTTTTCCTTTTTATGAAGGACAATCGGGGGAATTTTTTGTTTTTTGTCGTATGTTTTAGGTGAGTTAGAAGGTTCTGGCAAACCAGCGCTGGGCGAAGAGTTTAGACATATTGTTGGTGTGTTAGGAGCCTTATCGCGGCAGTCATTAAAAATAGGCGAGCATGGGTTTTCGGCAACCTCTTCTCCGGTAATATTACTTTTAGACGATTCCCTATCAACAGTAAGATTATGGTCGTCAATTGATTGAGACGGCCAAGCAAACGTATCTCTGGCTGTAGCCATTTTAAAGTTGACAGACCCATCATTCGAGATCAAGTCGGAGGTTGCCGCGATTTCATTGGTAAGCATGCGTGAGTCATTGGTAGAGTTTACACTACTAGGGGATGGTGATGGGGGTGGCAAAACAATTATAGTTGGTGAACTGGGAGTGACGACGATGGTTTTGGGTTTCGAGGTTTTTTTCTGTGGCTGTTTTGGCGTAGAGGCCTTTAGTGGTAGCGTACCGTCCGAAATGTACTTGCCTACCCCTTCGTTAACAAAATCCTTAATTTTTTCATATATTGGCAGTAAGGTTTCGAATGCCGCTTGGTTATTATAGCCAGTAATATTTTTTATTAGCGACATTGCCTGGTCACTCATTACCGACATTTTGGAGGAATTCCTGGTTTTCCGTCCTGAACGCATCGCAGACAGTATTGGAATTTAAAAAAGTAAAGATAAAATAGGTTACAGGTTTAAGTGAGATAAACAAAGCAGTAGGTTAGGAAACAGGAAACAATAAACAATGAGCAAGTTAACTAATAAAAAATTGAAAAAAAGAGGAAAAAGAAAGTAAGTAAGTAAAAAAAAAAAAAAAATGTATAGAAAGGTAATTTGTTATCTGATTCTTCTTGGTGGTAAGATGTTTTCCTCCAATATCGTCGTCGGCGATTTTTAGTCAACACAAACACTGAATTGAGTTATTTAGGTATGAACTATATAATCATTTAGCAACAGAATAACTTTAAAGTCAGTCTAGCTTTAGGTTTTAGCGTACAAATACAATTTATATAATAATAAGTGTTGAACCACCAGAATTGCAAGTAAAGCTAGCACACTTAACACAAAGGATTCACTAGACAATTGTTTTTACGATCGCACAGTTGTTTGTAATTTTTGAGATGGACAGGAAATGACCTTTCTCGAAACAAACAATAGATCTATTCACTTAGGTAAGAAGCCCAAACACGTGCGTCGCATACGAGACTCAAGCGCATACTGATTGAGAAAACATAAGATATTGCTATAATATTGTAGAACTGATCCAAAGGAACAAAATTTAATTTTTAGCGTCGCTAAAAATCTCGTATTTTTCATGCAATAAAAAGTCAAATCATGTATGTCATTATAATCAAACTGTCTAAGTTTTTACAAAAAAAATGTGTGTTTTTCTTTGTTCAGGAAAAAGTTGATCTGGTCTGTTTTGATCTAAAATTTCTCATATATCATATACCTCAGTCTCCGACAGCACTTGAACGAGTATTGATTGCATTAAAACTTAATGACAATCGACTTACCTTTATGTGTGCATCGTGCAAAATACTAACAACAAAACAATGGAAAAAAAATATCAGATAATTTATATCATCTATATATATGTATATTATCTTTACCTATTTTTACATGAAAAATATTTTTATTTTTATTGAATTGTTATAAAAACATTAAAAGATAAGGTAAGCATCCAATAAACAACAATAAAACATACCGATGAAATAATCTTATCTATCAATACAACAAAAAGTATATCCTATCAGTCATAAAGCGATAAGAAAAACTATAAGCCTAGGGCCCATAAAACTTCACGCCACAATTTCTTTAATAGCTGCAAACTTCCAAAAAACTTTGTATTCATGTTTGAAGTGTCTAACGAATTTGCTTAGAGCGTGACGTTTCTTTGCCTCTGGGTAAACATTTAATATTGTAATGATTACACGCAGATAGTCCAAATTAGATTCAGAGTTGACTCATTTGATTGATTAACATTTTATGTAAGCTCCAAAGCATTTAACAAAGCAGATAACGATTTTACTGCGCATAAGTCCTCGACCCGTTTTCATTATTTTGGGATTATGCATCTGCTAATATGAAGATGTAAATTTGGTGTTCCCAACGCAATGGTCAAAATCTGTGACTTCCGTGACGAGTCTGACTGGTTCGAATCTCGATACGAACAACATTCTTTCAATTTATTTATCGATCTGTTTGTGATGTCGAAAAAATCTATCTTACCTTTTCGATCCTAAAATAACGGGGGAAGCGAGATTAGTTAACCTCTAGACCTGTCCTTGTCTTATCCTTCTACCTCAACAGAATTTTTTATACGAGAACTGTTTTTTACTCAGTTACTCAATCTCCCTTTTTTAGAGATAATAGGGATTTACAGATATGACTAAGACAGAACTAAATGGTTTACTAATCGCTATATCTTGGCCCCGTTATTTTAGAATTGGAAGAGTCGGAGGGAGTTTTTGAGAAATTACATACACCCATGCTATTGAAAATAAATCGATTTAAAAAAAATGCTGTTCGCGATAGGACTCGAACCCGTGAGTGAACGTTGACCGCTGCGACACAAAACCGAGTCAAAATGTCTGTTAAACAAATACATGTCTTAATAGAAAAAAATTAAAAGGTAATACTAAAAATATCAATAATAGTTTGCCTCAGAATAAATTGAAACTTCTTATTAATGAAAATAACATCAAATTAATTGTGTGCTTGAATAAGAATTCTCAGCCAGCTGATTCGGAACGTGTTAATTTAGGTAATAAGGGGACGCGGTCACATTATTAGAGTACGCACAGTGGATAAGAATCAGTAACGGTAATACACTTATTATAATGGTTCACTATAACTGCATTAGCATTCAATAATTAGCTCTCAAATTGGCCATACTTGAAATCCAAATTTGGATTGGAATTGATGAACAGTTGGCCGCAATGAAGAAGCGAATTGAGAAGTCATATGTATTAAATTTATTATTTTTTGTGATGTCTTCAAATTCTGTCTTATAATTGAAATTTAAAAAAAAAAACCATGGCGTAGTGGGACCGATTAGTTAAAAACTATTTCAGTCCTAGTTTCTATCCTTCGTTACTTACTTTTTACAAAAAAAAGAGAGGTTGTCAAACTCAGTTTCCTTTTATTTTTAGTAGAAAACTTTCTGCTAAGATACCTAGATTAGAAAACAGGACGTTAGGAGAGGACATGGAAAAAAGATAGGTACAGTAAAACCTCCATTTACGCGAAAGTTGGGACTGCGCTATTGGGGGAGTGAATCTCATACAAAAATTAGGGGTTACATTTTTTTTCGTGAGAAATGAAAAACTGCCAAAACTATGAATAAATGAAAAAAAATATATGGAAGAAATATTTAGTAACCTAGTAGTAAAATGCATAGCGCTCGCCAACGTTTGACTGTATGCACCACACAGACAGCCACCCGGCTGTGTGTACAGCAGTAACGACAGTGGAATGCGACCGTGCAATTGCGAGATTTGCGGTGAGTGTTTCTGTTCGGCGCGTAATTCGAGGTAGTGTAATTGGGGGTTCCACTGTACAGCAATGCTTAAAATTAAAAATTGTGTGATAATTCACATTATTTCCGTTGGAAAATTGTCGGTCTGTTTGTCCCAAGTAAAATAAATAAAATAGACTTTGTTAAACGTGTAAAACGTATTTATAAATGTATAAATTATATTTAGATATTAAAGTATCTTATCCACGGTTAATCTTGCATTATTATCAACCCTTAGTATCGATTTATAATAATGTGTATAAAATGTGACGTAAGTGTCGATTTGTCGTTATGCTCGGCGAGATAGGGTTGGATGTTATCTTGTTATGAAATTACACTAATAAATTGTAGTATAGGGGGTCCAAATAATTTTCAACACACTAATAGTTGGCTTTAATATGTAGTAAATTATATATATATATTTAAAATTTACGTATCTTTGAATAACATTAAAAGTAGTAATCCTGGTCACTTTTAGGGAGTTCACTGTCAATACTTGGTGGAAAGGTCTATTAAGAAAAACACAATATTCTTTTGTACTTATTTCCATTTTTATTTACCAAGATCAGGAACGATTTCGCCGGTGGCGAGCATTATCAACTGATAAGGAATATAATTAAACAGTGATATTTATACAAAACAAATTGAAATAAAAATGTGTAATAAATTCAATGTCAATTGTTTATTACGCCTTTTTATTTCATTTTTTTATATAAATAGTACTATTAAACTATATTAATCCTCTTCTTGTATTACAAAATGTGACACGTGTTTCGCCTTGTTGAGAAGCATCATCAGGCAGAACATCGCAATGCTTACGAATAAACTAAAAATTGATTAAAGTTGATTGAAGTTATAAATTACAAAATAATGGTCGGTATTGATAGTACTAACAACATTAATTACTAATATTAGGTACGGTAAATCACATTGGAAATAAATTCAACAATGGTGATTCGTATATCTTATTTAAAATTTTATTAACCCATACATATTTTCTTTATTTCAAAGTTTATTTAAAATGAATTTCTACATAGATAACGCTGAATTCATCGAACTTAGTACTAATAAGTAATCCGACAGAAATTTTATCGTAAAAAAAGTACAGTGAAAGGCAAAACAAATATTCTGAACAATAAAAGAAACTATTATTTATTTTTCACATCCTTTTATTGGTTCTTCTGAAAAGTATTATTACATAGCCGAAGCAATTGTTTATTAAACAAATAATTTCAGTAGTTAATACTTTTCCCCGTAAGTTTATTTTTTACTAATGTACACATATTTTATTTGCTAAGTCAGCATCTTGAAACTTTTCAAAATATTACTTAAAACAGTTTAAAATATGATGTAGTTCATTAAATTTTCTTTAAGAACTTCTAAGTTTACACGTATCGGTAATTAATAATTTGGTTGTTATAATTATTATTTTAGCACAATTTTGCAATATATCACAAATTGGCAGATGTAAGTTAATTAACATTAAAGATATACACTTTGTTAGGGTTCGAATTTTAGGTTTTAGAATATTTTATATGTTTGCAGAATATGTAAGAAAAAAAAACATTTTCAACGTGATAGTCAAATTAATTTTCTAAAACGTGGGGAATTACAACAATATTGTAATATATTTTCTTACTTGTAGATAAATTAAGACACCGACATAAAAATGTATTTATCAAATCATATTATTATATAACTCTGGCGTCTTAAGAAAATCTATTCTTCATCACGTTCTGGGGGGCCGTATGGATTGTAATACTCAGATAATTGGACTTTGATATAAAGTTCAAAAATGGTGCCTTGGCATTTAAAAAATGTATCCAATATTGCATCGGAGTCAGATTACAAATGGCGCCACAGCGTTCAGCACTCCGAAAGCTCTCTGTAACAAATAATGCACTATTCGGGAAACTCCCGGCAGCAGTTTCTCACCGGGCGGAAGCGGGAGTCATAGTTCACGCGGACTAAACGGAAATGGAAAAGTGGCGGGAAAGGGAATAAAAGAGATCACAGGTGGGAACGCTACGCCATTTGTAAAACTGAAATACATTCCAGGGTTGAAAGGTTTTTAAAAACGATACTCGTTCTCACCGCAGTATCTAAAATTAAGATATTTTAACTAGGGTTTCTAAAGTCAAGTCCTCAGTAAAATTTATTAAACAAATATTTAATTACTACAAATAGTTATTAAAAATTACACATATGTACATAGATCTGAGTAGTAGAGACTTTAAGAATAGTGTCAAATATTATTACTTTTCATTATCAATTTATTATATTATTAATTTGCTGATAGCTATTTAGTAACACGTTAACGCCAGGGCTAAATACCAACCGATGGGTAGCTGTGAAGTGATTTGTAGATTTATTTGCTTCAGAATTTGGGCTTCAATTTTCCTATTAAATATTAACATAAAATATTTCGCAAAAAATTACAAAAAAATATATTTTTTAAGTTATAATCAGATTATCGGATAAAAAAACTTACTTTAGCTGTGCAAGCCAAGCCTATCGATCGAAAGTCAAATATAATAACGCTGTTGGTTTCTTTACCTATAAAGGTGACTCCCTACACTTATCAAAAGGTCTTTTAAAGCTGTAGAAAAAATAAAATTCTAAATAAATATCACGTTGGCAACCATGTTTAGTGAAGTCAATTTTCCCGCCAAAACGGGGGGCGTGGCTAGATTTCCGCGCCAAAACTGCGATCGTATGGCGAGATAACATTTTAGCGGGCTCTTGATCATTAGCCGGGGAACATTAGCGAGTTTTTTCCTTCATTGAAAGGCTCATTAATTTCATCGATGGCTCCGCGAAATCTTCGCTTCCTTTTTGCCACTTCCTCTCGTATATAGTATACATCCGATGTGCCGGAGTTCTAAATTTAAAATGCTTTCACGCAAAAAGTCTGAGCCGATATTATCTGTGGACTAAGCCAATAACGTTCCAAATTTAAAATAATTCCATCGAGACTGGAGACTAAGCCGAGTGTTCCAACTAAGCCAACGGATTCACAAAGTTATTCCTTTCTATCATTTTAGTAATTTCGGTCGACATATATAATTAATGTAACTTTTTATATTAAATATTACGTTAACATTATTTCTATAATACTTAGCTGGTTATTTGTAAATTTCAAATAAAATCGCAAAAATTGCGCATGAAATATTTATTTAAGATTGATAGTATTTTTTTAGCAGTTTTGTTTTATATCATTGCCTCTAAATACTATGTGAAGTGACTCAAAAAAAACATTTTTTTTTCTAATTGTCAGGATTTTCAAAAATGAAAAAACGATGAACTGCACTGAGAAAAATAAATAGTGGCTACATACAATGTTAATAAGAAACAAAGAAAATCGAAATACACCAAAATATTTGAATATATCGACACCTCCCACGTTAGGTATTGTAACGTAAAAATCGAAACTTTACAGGAGATTGGTTAAGCGTTTGATAGCTTTTCACCAAAATTGAAATGTTCATAATTAGCTGTAAATAAAATTTAGAGAAAATGATCAAAACCTAGACTTACATCAAGCTTTTGTTACTTTTGAAAAATACAATACTTTTGAGTGTCGATATATTATTCTCAAAGTTGATAATGATTAATAGGGTAAAATATCAATTGATATTGATAGCTATTTCGGCTTACGCCATCGTCAGAACTATGCTTTAAACGTACATTTACTCAGCTATATATACTATATATACTATATACATATATTGATAATGTTTCTTATTATTTGATACAGGCATGGGCAACCTTTCCTAAGTCTGGGGCCAAATTATCATTCTCTCTCCGAATCAAGGGCCGGAGCAAATTATTAAACATAATTAAATTTAATAAAACACGCTGCTATTTCTAATACGGTAGTAGTCATGAACTAGTAGGGTGGAACCACTGCAAGCGCCCGTGTAATGTCCATTATTTAATCCCTCCCTGGAACTATTAATTTCTTTCAGGGCCGCACAAAATATTTCGGCGGGCCGGTGGTTGCTCATATATGACTTAATACAACGCAAAGCTATTACTCTTATTTAAAATCAGTATTATCATTTGATTGTCAAATTAAATGAATAATTAAAAAAATAGTAAAACATTAGAAATCGTGTCGGATATTGGCAATAATAAATTTAAAAAATATACATTTACATGTTTCCTCGAGAAACAATAATTACCGTACAGTCAATTGTCATACTAAATGGTTACTATAAGCAATTAATGTAATTTGTAGAAAATTATTGTAAAATTCAAAAACTTACTTTTTCAACATTGAGTTTATCGTTCGTTTTCCTGGCGCGTCGTTTTTGAGGTTCATTCTCCCCCTTGCTAATTGGGAAAGTTTCTCGAAGTGAGTGTGTGTATTCGTTTTAATTATTAATAAGAGTAGATTGGTTGTTACCTCAACACGCCCCTTTGCTTAAATGTTTAAAAACGATGACCGTTACATTAGAGTTTGGAAGGCGTTGCCAAAATGGCAAATCCTGTGCAAACATTATCAGCAATTTCGGTCACCTTTCGATTATCGTACAACGTGGACTCATGAACACGTAGATTGACAAACTATGATGCGCGAATGAACTTCTTTTTAACATGATCACACAAATTTTATCAATTTTCTATAAACATACCGATACAATTACATAAGTAAATATCAATTCTTCTATTTTCGACGTGCATACATATCATTTTTACCATTTAGCCGAAAGGTGAATCTTAAGACTTACATTCTATTAAGCTGTCATTTTTGGTTTGATTTCTCGATTAGACTTTCAGATACATTATATTTCTGTTAATAGGAGGTAAACTACTATTAGCCCGAGGCTGTTTATGATAGAAAATCACTGTTTTTTCCACTATTTGTAAAGATCATTGATTTGATTTTCATGTAGTGTTTTTCTACAATATCAATGTAAACTTCTAATAAAAGTAATGCTTTACATTCTTATCAATATTATCTTGCTTTTTTTCAAATTGCGCTTATAACTGCCGCGTTTGCTATACAGGACTATGTAAACTACCGCTTTTGATACAAAATAAATTTTAATTATTCCAAAATGTACACGTAAAACAGTTTTTTAAATTTAACCTACAACCGTATGCGAAATTACCAGCACTACACTGACTGATATTACCGTCTTTGTTTCCTGAGCTCTCATGTGCATTAACTACATTTTCGCATCACATATTCTTAATGCAGCGATAAAATTTTGAGAAGCACTGCACTTACCCGATCCTAGTGCAAACAACGACCGATTTCGGATACGTGTTCAATCCATCAGAAAATTTGCACCATGCACAAAATTTACACCTAAGTGGTCAAATATTTGAGTTTGATATTTTTGACTAAAATTCTCAGGTTGAATAAGCATTTTTAAACTGATAATAATGTGGACATTGACAGATAAATTAACATCACTATAAGATTTGCACTCACAGTAATAACTGTCGATTTTTTATGACATCAATATAGGAATCCATACTGTAATCAGTGGTTGATTACCCTATAAGCAAATGAGGCGCGCGCTTGGGGTCCCTGAATCTTAGGGGCCTCAAAATGGCTTATATTGTATAACCCATATACTTTTTTTTCAGATTGTTATTATGTTTTTATCGTTCTTATGTTATCTAAAAATAGAAGCTCCAAATTTCATTGCGCCTTGGACGTCTCATGGGCTCAATCTGTCTCTGCATTTACTCAAACAGTTAATAAAAGTAAATAAGTAATTGATAAACATGTGTAGTTGTTTTTTTTATACGAGCTTATTTCAACGTTATTTTACGAGAGCTGCTTGTTACTCGGATGATTAAGTTATCTTTTTTTCTAAAATAAAAAGGATATAGTTAGGAAACGTAAAGGAGTTAGCCTATCGCTCCCACTAGCCTCTATTTTTAAGATTGTATGGGTAATACGAGTGGATCCGAACAAAAATTAAAAAATCAAAAGACATTTAAATTTTACTTTAAGTATCTATCAGAAAAAATTGCTAGTTAATTTTAAATCACTTTCTATTTTTATTTCAGTTAAATAAAACACTAAATTTGTTCAATAAACTGTTTTCGGAGATTTTTTTCTAAAACGAAAAATCAGAAACATACAATTCAATTTTAAATGCTTGCTGTTGAAGATTATTTTTTACACATGCTTATTAATTTTGCTCTAAAAATTAATTTCAAAGTAAAAAAAAATGTTTCGTTAAATTAATGTATCTGTCCAACAATTTTTAAGAGGCGTGTTATGGGATTCTCTTAACAAGTGTATATTATGTACTATTTCATAAAACATAATACAATTTTAATTCACTTTCATTAATCTTATTAAAACATTTCCTCTCGTTATTTAATTAAATAAAAAATGTGTATTTTGTGTTATTTTTGAAAGTTGTGAAATTGAGTAGGTAATCGTTTCTTTTTTTAATTTGTTCTATAAGATGTTCGTACCTGAAATATAATTAAAATGACCCAAACAACATTTTAAATCTGTGACAATTGTATCACAAATTGATAATATATAAAGATTTTTTTTTTACAAAGTGGGTTTTGTTAACATTACGCATTGGATTTCAACATAATATAGATATAGATAATATAATAGATTGGGGGCGGTGTAACAAACTCGATTTCAATATTGATAAATGCAATCTTTTATCCTTTACAAGAGGGTCGCGAGTGTTATTTTTCCGTTATTCAATGAATGGCCGAATTCTCTCGCGAATTTCATCAGTCAGAGATCTTGGCGTACAATTTGAGAGCAAACTAACATTCAATAATCACATTAAGATTACTTGCAAGAAAGCATTACAAATGTTGGGCTTTATCATCCGTACCACCAGAGTCTTTTCGGGAGTTAAAGTTCTAATATTAATGTACAACGCTTTGGTTCGAAGCAGACTTGAGAGTGGGTCAATTGTTTGGGCCCCAAGATGCTCGAAATATACCCTTATGGTGGAGAAGATTCAGAAGAAATTTTTGAGACTTCTCTATATGAGGGTGTATGGATATTACCCATGGCTTTATCCAACTGACTTTCTCTTAGGCATGCTTAACTTCAATAGTTTGAATGTTCGAAGAGAAATGTATCTGGCCATATATTTCTTTCGACTTATACGTGGCCAAAATGAGAATTCCACCATTCTTGAGAATGTGAATCTTAATGTTCCTGATTATTTTTTGAGAAATCGTGGACATGAATTGTTTGTTCTCCCAAGGTGTAGAACCAGCCTGCCAATGGGGATGCCACTGGGGAGAGCTTTAACGGTGTTCAACAATATTGCTTCGGATGTCGACATATTCCACGTAGACGTGGGTGAGTTCCGACGAATACTATTTTTTATGTATTAAAGTAGAGTTCGTCGGAGCTTACTCAGTTGACTTCTTTGCCATTTTTTTTTTCTACTGATTTTAATATTAAATTGTACTATTTTTTTTCTCCATTGTAAAAGTTTTAAATTTATAATTTGTCAACCTTTTGCAATGTTAATTAAATAAATAAATAAAATAAAATAAATAAAATAAATAAATAAATAAACATACTTTATACCAATAGACGAAATTAAGACGAACTTTAAATACCAATTTACATTTGAGGTTCTCTTGATTGATCAATGATTTCAGGCTAATTTCAAGTGTGACCACATTTTTTTGCTTATAATAAAACTTTTAGAAGATAAAAAATACAACAGTCATTTAAAAATAATCGATTCAGAACAAAGTATTTTTTTATCAATTTCTCAAAACATCAATTCGTAAAAGGATTCAAATATTTTGATGACATTCACTTTTGTTTTTATTGCTACTATCTTTATCACATAAAAAACAATATGTAGAATTAAAATAAATTATTATGAGATAAGCTTCATTACTTTCTATGAAATATAATCAGAATAAATATTGTTGATGATTCAGATACATTTAAAAAATGATTAATTATTAAAATAAACTCGAAATCAATTAAACTTTAATTACGGGGAATAAATAAATAAAATATAATAAAACGAATCAGTTATATTTTTAGTGTGTAAGCATGCCTATAAATATTTGAATTGTAAAATTGAAAGCCGAATTTTATGGGCCATATTAAAAATCTAGTTCGGTTCCAACTAAACCAGTTAGAAAAAATCCATTACAATAAATTATATAACCTCCGTCACACACGCATCCAACTAGACAGCCTTATACATTTAAAAAAAACAAAAACTCACCTGTAACTATGGCCGAAATGCACACTATGGCAACAGTGTAGAATCTTATCCTTCCCGCCAACGCCATCTCGAACAGAATTTTCATTCGCGCCACAACACAAATAATTTAAACCACCGAATTGTATCACACGTCACTTTGCTTATTATTGATATAAAACCGAACTTATATCTTCAAGCAACCATCACTGAATAATCAAATAACTTTAAGCACACGGCAATTTTTAGGCCAATATAATCTTTTTCAATTTTCTTCGGCTCTTTTGTTGCAGCTCAGATGAAGAAATGGACAGCAAGATCTGTAAAGCATAACGGAAATAATGTAGTATACGTTATTTAGGACGGCGCGGCGGTGCTGTTCAAAATGTAACTCTCTCTTTATAATGTAAGCTATCCCTTTCTAGCTTGTTACAACAAAATGGTTTCCAAAGTTCGTGGATTAATCGCTTTTATTCAAGAACATTAAATGTTTGTAACTAGTAAAAATATCAATATAGGCATTTTTATATTATGCAACTGAAATGATTCATTTTGATCGAACGAATGAACATCGATTAACGTGTGGTTTTCGCGCGCTATTTTGACAACTGTTCGAAAGTCAAATTTTCTCTGTCGAAACCAAACACATATGTTAAAAAATACATACAAATCATATTACAACACAAACATTGAAGCACGATGCTTATGTTGTATTTTTTTTTAAATTAATAATAGCAATCGAATAAATATCACAGCGCCAAAAATGGAATTCATGTAACAGATCTTGTAGTTATTTAATGTTCAACAGAATAAAACATCTATAACATTTGCAAACATGTACAAATAAAATATATGTACGATCAAAATAAAAGCTGGTTTTATATTTTATCATACAGCTACCAGTTGGAAAGTCAGTGTGTTTTATTTGTTACGTTTTTTTGTTGTTTTTTTTTTGAGTCGAACATATTTTTTGATAAATGAAAAAAATAGCAAATGTGAACGATTCAAAAAGCAAAAAACAACTATTTACACGAATTCAATCACATGTTCTTTTTGGATAAAAACTTTTATTTTTTACGGAATAGTTAAAATTTGTTACAAAATGGCTGCCCATGCGAAGCTTTTGTGAAGATAAAAGTAACGTAGATAACTTCACCTTGTTCACACAAATAATCAAGGCACTGTTTAAAAAGGACGAAAACGTTGGAAATGAAAAGTAATTATTTGTTTTAAAAGCAATCAATTTAATCTCTCAATAAGGTAGATAGATGTGTTTACAAATAATATGTTATTTTCAATGCTGTCTATGGAAGCCATATTCTCATAAATAAATAACTCACAAAAAATCGAATTCAATATTTCAAATTTCGAACATCAAGTATACCTAAAAAATTACCTACAAAATATGCCATTTCAAATACGTGAGATAAATTCCATAAAGAATTTTTAATTAAAATCCAATTTAATTAGCGAACGTAAGAATGATTTTCGCGTTCCCATATTATTTTGTGATTCAATAGAATTTTGTATAATACTAAAAGAATATCGTCTTTCTTTTCAGCTTGACTAATTAAATAATAAAAGTTATTTCGGGATCATTTTATTGTGATTTCAATCACAACGTGATCTTCAGACATTGAATATAAGGTACGTTATCATTAAATTCATGTATCACGTACTTCAAAACTGATTATAAAAAAAATCTTAGATCTAACTGAGATTCTGGGAGAAATGAGTGATAAAAGCTCAAGTTTTTTTAATTCAATATTTAGAAAAACGAAAGAAGACTCTTTGTGATATCTTTTCTATTTCAAATACCATGGCACAGTGTTATCTAACTGAAATGCCAATATTTCGATTATAACGTTTTCAAATGAAGTTTCACAAATTCGTTTAAATTATAAATAATATGGCTTCAACCTAAACAGAATTAAACAGACTTTCTACTGAAATAGCTATAGAAAATTTATTGTTCGGAAAATCTTGAAATGTACTTACATTCTATGTTCGATTCAAATTTAATTCTGTACTTGATTATACTTACAAGTATTTTGAAGAAAGGCAACAAGTAGATATGACAAATAATATATAAGGCAATTCATAATTCTAGATATTATTTAATTATATATTTAATATATTTTTAGTACAAAGACATCTTTCTAGCATTACTGAAAACAGAAAAGTATCGTCAATTTTTGATAACCAATTAAACAGCCCCCGTATCATAAAAAATAGTCCAGGACTGTGGAGTCGTGTAAAACAAAGACGACTCCGACTCCGGAGAAATTTTTCAATAATCTCATTTTAACTTGTATATATGTATTCCATCAGATAATCTTTAGTCAGCCAAGCATACAATGTCAACACTATGGACTATTGTGGTTTGAATACACATAATTATTTAATTTGTTAATGTTTCGAGCTGCTAAAACACCGCGATTCCACGACTCCAACTCAGACTCCACAGCCCTGAAAAATACTTTTAAATAATGATATGAAATGAAACATGATATTTTTTAAACAAATGTTATCATGTATTTTACCAATAAGTTTGATTACTTTGAGTTATAAGATTTTGCACAGAAATATTATGATGGGGGTAATAAGAAGCTGCAATTTATCATCGCCTTTTGATGTTATTTAATCGTATACCCGACTCATCGTTTTTTAATAACTGATCAAAAAAAAAACGATGAATGTGGAAGACGATGAATGCGGTAAAACGATTAATTTAAGATCTATAGATCGAGGTTTTGGTGTAGTTGGATTTAAACAATATTTAAGCTTGCTAACAAATAAAATAGATTTTTTTATACGCATTAAATTTCTCAATGTTTTCGATTGAATCAAAAAATTCCTAATGCATTACGTAACAACTCATAAATCAAAACGCGTTGTCTGTTCGGTCAAAGTTTAAGCGTCGCTGACGAGTGACTCTTGGCAAAACCTGCTTTCGAGAGGAGGACTGTTAAGGTAACCAATGCGCGCTGAGCAGGCAACAACCAACAGACCTCTCAGTGGCGTAGTCTCCCCGACGCGTCGTACGGAGGTTCAAAACCCGTTTCGGTAACAAAAAATCAAACAGAACCGACCGGCGTGCTTGTCGGTGGGTACGTCTAGCGGAATCGACTATGCTGTATTGATAGACGTTATTTTGAATAACCGGCGTGGAAATTGTTTAGAGAAACCATGCTCATGCTTCTACAAGATACGATATGAATTACAGACATCATAAGCATGTGAAGAGTATTTTTCGTCTGAGTACTGACAATTTTCAATTCATGGATTTGAACAGCGGTCCGGCATGGCACTTCTAAAAAAATTATGGTAACTTTGAAAAAAAATGCTCACAATGAATAAATACTACAAGTGACGCACAGGTGGTTTGCATTTATTGACTGCCTTTCAAAACCTACAAAAATATCGTCCATTTTGAGCAATCTCGTGGACTTGACCTTTTTGGGCCCGTGCCCCCCATATCCGTACAAATAGGTTTTTCGAGGCTCGGGGATTGAAATTCCAATATAATTTTCAATTCTTTAAAAATGTTGCTTTTTACGGATTTACCAAAATAAAAAGACGCGGGAACTTATTTTTATTTTTTTAGCTCTTCTCAGAATTTTTCAATTTAAAAAACCCAGGAGTTAACAGATTTTACAAAATGAGAAGACGCGATACTTTTTTTAGCATTTCCCGGAATTTGAAAATATTTTGTCGCTGCCGATTTTAAAAACCTGGAAGTTTGTGTACTGTTTTTTTTCTCTGTGGCTCCCTTGTAACGTGCTGTGGCCCCCAGGGAAGCTACCTGGTCCCCGGTTGAAAAATCGTGAGCTAAACAATGAAATGTATGTATTAAGAATTCATTTCTAAAAGCTATCTTGGTATCATAGCATCGTGTATTTCTACTATTTTCAGTTATTCAGAAACAGAAATAGTTAATAATAGCTATCAATTTTGTTACATATTTTTGTGTAAATCTACGGCTACATTGTTTCTTATCACATATTTTTATTGAAGATATCTCGTATCCCACCAATCTCGTTGTTTTCTTTCCCCATGCCTTTTCAGTATCCCTATCTCCTGTCAAATTCAACTGAAATGTACTTGACAGAATTTCATGTCGTTGGAATCTCTCCTGTCAGAAAAATTGGCAGACAGGGTCAAAGATCCCCCAAGTATCCCCAGCAAACGTTATATGTCGTTATAGCTGTTGACATATTAGGAAACTGTTCGGTCTCTAATCTCCAATATCATCACTAATTCAAACACCTAAACAGGCTAGTACTTAATTCCAAAAATCAAGTACAATAAAACAAGATAAGTTTGGAACTTGATGGTCTTAAAATTTAATTTTATAGCATCATATTGTATTTTTGTGATTTATGCTATTTTTCGCGATCAAATGAAATTTTCAACATTTTAATATTTTATAAATATTTCCTTTTGTCTATGATAATATCACCTAATCGAAATTATTTTATAGACAACAACACTTTAGCCTGCATAAAATAAGAGCTTAACATTATGATTATCGAAAAAACAACATTTTTTAAAGATATGAAGCTGTTATGCTTATTTGTCACATTCCCAAAGACACTTTATTACTTCACAAATGGATAAATATGTATTTAATTTCACACATGTTACAAACATCGTAGTAAGTACAATTTTTCCCCAAATTTATCTGATTTCAACATGAAATCGGCAATTTCTTAAGTCTGCAAAATAATTGAAAACGGAACAAAATGAATTGCTGGATTTACATGTGACAGTAACCTTATGTCACAGATAATTTAACATATTATTGATTACAAACTGCACTCATGGAAATCAACCAATTTGATATAAATTAAAAGTGTTCAACTAGTTCAAGAAAAAGACACGCCACGCCGTTGTCAGAAGATATAGGTAATAGATTTTAATTATTTCATTATGACATTTTTACGCAAATACTTCTTTGTAAGTTGTTACTTGTAACCATTATAAAAAATTGTATCTCTTACGAGTAAGTTATCTATACACATCCGTTGATTTCCAATGACGGAATGTCAACTTTATTATAATTATCGAAGAAGATGCGATTTTCTATGTTGGGTAGGCAAATTATAGAAACTATAACAGGGCTAAGAATAACAATGTATTTTAGTTCTACACATGATATTTTGTATTATTTTGATAGCTTTTTTGGCTTAACGCCTTCATGAGAACTATGTTTAATCCTAAATAAGCTAAGCTTTGTTTCTAGTTTGCTTTGAAGTCTATTTAATAATCCCATATTTGACTCAGTTAATTTATTATATTTAAAACTTTATTTTTCAATACTAGTTAAGATGTCGGAATAAATGAGAAGATGAATTGTGTATATTTTATAATCCAATATATAAAGCTTAACATATTCAATTTTAAACACAGTTCTGGCGAAGGCGTAGAGTCGAAATAGATATTAACTTATGTTCATAATTCAATCAATGTACAGACAGAGTAATAAAAGAACCACAAAAAACAATCTTATAACATGATAAATTTCAAATGGTTTAATTGTTTTTCTATTATATGTTTTACAATATTACATTTACAATATGTAATATCCAATTTAAAAAAACAACTAAGTTATTCCAAAGGATGTGTGACAAATTGTTACACGTGTTTCGTCTCTTTGAGAAGCATCTTCATATAAACTAACGAAGGGTAGGTTAAGAATAATCTAAAACTAGATTTTAATTCTTAACTTATAATGGACGATAGGGATTTTCCTTTCTACTAGAAGCGGTGTGGAATGATTTTTCTGGAGATGTTCCTCAAAGAGGCAAAGCTAGTGTCATAATTTGTTACACAGCCTGTGGAACGTATCAATTTTTAATTTAGTTAAAAAATAAACTTCACTTTGAAAATAAGTCCACTATTATTCGTTGATGGAAAGGCGTTAAATTAAAAAAAAATGGCCTCATTGGCAATCCTAATGATGAGTGAAAATAGTACTGATCTTTAATAAAAACATGTAATACTAACCAAAAAAGTGTTTTATTAATTTTAATACTTTGAGTAAGAGGTGCAGTGATCAACATCGCTGTCTTCCGTGACGCATTTCTCGGGTTCAAATCCCAGTATGGACAGTATTTTTTCAATCGGATTATTGATTTCTGTTCGAAGGCATGGGTGTTTGTACTGTTTGAAAATTCTCTCCCACCCTTTTTATCCTTAAATAACGAGACCTAGCAAGAGCGACTAGAAAACCACTACTCTTGTCCTAACCCATCTTCTCTATCCCTACTACCTTCGAAAACAAGAGGTTAAGCCAGCGATTTCCAACCTGGGAGGCGTGGGCTATTGCAAGGGGAGGCGCGAACAGTCCAAAATATTTATTTACTCTTTAAAACGTGTCTATATGAAATAAAGGATGGGGAAGCGCGAAGATATTTTTTTCTTCAAAGAGAGGCGCAGTAACATGAAGGTTGGAAACCGCTGGGTTAATCGGTTTCAGCGTATAAAAATTTCTGATGAGATACCTTCAATAAGACTCCATATTCTGACATGACAAACGAAATAATGTACTCATATTAAAATAACGTTTGCAGCACGATATCGTTCAAGTATTAAGTGTATTACCACATTAATCGCATTTACTCATTCAACCATGGACAAGGCGATAATAATATTGCCATAAATATATTTATATCGATTATAAAAATGCAGTAAACGGGTTTACGGCAAAATATGCATAAAATATTATATCACGGTTCTTAGATTAGAATCATGTCCTCGAAGCATTTCTTGTCCACGGATACTGAATAAACAAATGCGAGAATTGGCAAAAATCCAGATATTTTCTCAGATATGCAGTATAAACATACACTTAACCAGGTTTCTGGTTTTGGGCTTTATATTATTAGGACGCCAATGAATTGGGTAAAACAATTGCCATTGGCAAGGGATCATGATCATTTTTTTGAATAATTTAAAATATAGAAAGTTTTCATGAACTTTTTTCCTACCCATATTTATTGAAGACGGCTCTCAGTTCTTGGCTATCTACAGTGGGTACCCACTACAAACTCAGACGTCATATATTTGTTTTCAATTAGCATAGCTGAGTACTGTATTTTTTCCAAACCCGCTCCTAATGTGGAGAATATTGGAACATAATGAAGGTTTTTAAATAGAAATTAAACGAGAACTGCTCTGTTCTATTAGAAAAAATACAACGCTGGTGGTTAGCTTACGATACGCTATTAAATTATTAAATGGGTGGATTTTTTTTTTAAACAAAACGTCCATGTCTTCGAACAGTAATCGATATATCGATTAAAATTAAATAATGTTTGCAGTGGGACTTGCACCCGTGAAAATTATATATTTTATTAACGATATACTTGGGATGGGAAAACAGTTAAAGAATAAAACTCTTTGCGAATATTGATTGTGGGGTTTTAAGTGTTCAACGATTCGACAAATGAGTTTAATTATTTGTTCATATTTTTTTCGCAATGAAATTGTTATCTGAGTTATTTTAATATTGTCCAGGTCCTGACCGACATTCGGGAGAACTTCGTAAAAGAGCGCATAAACTTTTTTTCTTTTTAACACTGGTGTAATAAAAAAAACAGAAAAGTTTATGTTTCAAAATGCCATTTTAGGAACATCTGACAATATAGTGATTAAAAAAAAAAGATAATTCTTTTCTAAAATTATACCAAGATATTGTGTGCTCAATTATGCACTGTAAAGGTTAGGTAGGCGTTTCACTAAAAATATATATTTTACACGTGAGATTTGTAATAGTAAAAAAAAAAACATATTTAGATCTCATCACGATAATACTTGTATTTTAACATATTGATGAAATATTTCGACAGACTTATAAGAAAAAATCCCACATATAAAACATATTTCCTATTTATCTTTTTTTACATTTTCATCACATCTGTGTATCATATTATTCACATATATGTCAAAAGGTATAAGACTAGTTCACCATCTACCACCTGTCGTTTGTTAGTATCGCCATATGTAATAATATTACAATACCAATCGTGTACAAAATTACATTTACAACAGATTATACTGAATAAGATTTAAAACTAAAAGGAATATATTTCGGTATACACGAATATTAAGAATTTCTTTATTATTTTTATTTACATAACAGATGGTAAAATGAGTTATTTTTGTAAAAAAATCCAACATAAATGATAAGTTTCATTACAATGCGGCCAAACATGGCATGCGGTACTCTATCTACTTAATTCTATAAAAGTCGTATTTAGTAAGCAATATTTTATTTTATTCCTATTTGATTATTTGGGATAGAGTATTGATTTTGATTGATGAAAGATAAAGAATTATTTAATATTTGCTACGTCAGAAAATGGCCGCTCCAATTGAGTATTAATATTTTGCTTATTAAGTTTTGCGAAGACAGTGGCGTGGAAACTGAAATATTTATTTTAGCTTTTTCGCTTTCATACTTTAGTTTAATTAAGAATTCGTATGTTTATTTAGAGTTAAATCATTCCAATTACACAAGAAGAACGTGAAAGTTGATTGAAAGCATATTGTATTTTAACAAAAAACTATTGTTGAGCTATGGATAACGATGTGTGTTGTTTATTATAAATTTGTATTAAGTAGAATCAATGATTTTATTTCAGTTAACAAGCCTGTAACCCCGCCGCCAAATGGGTAACAGTTAAAGATAAGTTACCACTTTCTTTCGGTTATAAGAAGCGCCAGTAGTTGAGAAATTCAGATATTAAGGAACTTACAAGACAACTTCCTGTTTCGTTAGTACTCATTAGTATAAAAAGACGGTGGAAATGGCCGGATGCCTTTTGTATAACCTTAATCCTGCTTGCCTCTTTTTCCGACAGGTGGGACTTTGACGCCCTGAATGAACGCGGTCTACTATCCATAGGATGTACTCGGCCGAACTGAGGAATGCTGGCATGTCATAGGAGAGTGCAAAGTAATTAACGAGAAACAGGAAATCATGGAGGTGCCGCATGACGGCCATATGATCCATATTTGGATCAAATGTGGCCAAAGAAGAAGAAATTGATTTAAAACATTTTTTACCGAAGATTATAGGTAAAATTTGATAGGTAAAGTTTAATATAATAGTTGGTACTTACAGAATTATATATTTTATACCTTATCTTTTAGTATTTATACCTTTAATGTATATATTCAAACAGCCAATTTTTGGCTTTGTTCACACACAATTCAATTATTATGACATATTATATTTTTAATTGAATTTTTCAACACAAGGTATTCAAAGAGAATTGGCTTCGAGTCAGCGGCTTAACCCATATTTATGACAGGGTACGGATAGAAGGATGAGGTCAGAAAAGGACTAATAGTAAGTTAATCGATCACTCTAATCCTTACTCGTTGGCCCTTCCGATACAACCTTAATTATCCCAAATTAATCTTATATATCCCTTAACGAATGGAGTATAACGAATCTTTTATTCTCAGCATACGATGTTTCAACACTAGGTACTTGAAATTACATTTTCATTGTTGATTGATTCCGCGGTTACTTGGTGGAAATATGTTGTTATTATAAAACAGAAATTATAAATGTATTACTCCACTTGTTTTATATTTAGGTTTGACAAGTGTATCGCCATTTTTACAGCATTCAATTGATTGTTTTATTTTTAGTATCGTGGTAAAACCGGTAGGGTAAAATTATTTTTATAATATCTTTTATATAAGTATTTAAGATGATAATTATTTCAGAATAAGGTTCATGATATAAGACATATATTTTACCGTAAGTATAAATTCTTACCAACAATTTTTCAAATTAAAAAAATAGGTACCTGTTAATTTAGCAGTTGCACTGTCGGCCGCTGTTAAACAAACATTTTTTTATTATTTCAAACATACACGTGTGCTATTTGTGCACAATAATCTGTCATTCAAAATATATATATTAAACTTTTAATTTAAAAAGTTTAAGCCAACTGCCTTCCTATTCTTTAACAATAAAAACTAATTGATCAAAGTAGTTTTAAAATGGAACGAATAAAAAATCTTTCGTTTTATACACATTAATAGTAAATTAGTAGACAGATAAAATACATCGACAAATTCTAAAACAATAATATCTGTTAATAATTGTCGCCAAAAATGAAATTCATTTTTAATTTTAAAACTAATTTTGGTTTCAATAAAAAAAATAGAAACTATCGAAATACCAAAGCGGTGCGTTAAAAATAATCGCAAACGATGTAAATAATACAGCGCTTGCGTGACATAGTGATCCGTTTATTAGCAAGTGGTCAAAATTGCGACTGTATAATTGACAAGAACCGAAAATTGTTTATAAAGATGGGAATAGATATTTTTGTTCGCTGGCATCCACAATTATTACAGATTGACCCTGGATACATATATTATACAATGCGAGATGAAAATAATATATTCAGGTATGGCATTATTGTTACAATATAATTGTGTGCCTATGGTAATTCTTTCCATAAATAAAATAACAGTCAGCGTTTTAAATATACGAGACGCGCTTATCAGAAAAGTTCGTTATTTAGAATATATTTTTATGCTGGTACCAACTTAAAAAGTCAAAAACCAGTTTGATCACGGTGCACGTGCACCGATGCGGTCAAGAACCTAACTGAATCAAAATAAAAAATAAAAGACCACATAGAAAAGGAAGAAAATCCATGATGGTATACAAAGGTTTTATAGACAAGTACAAGGTGTCTTAGAATTAATATGACTAGCAATAATTAGATCACTTAAAATAATAAATAACATGTCAAAATCTTAAGAAACTATCACTCGCGGAATGCATTTTATTATTATAATAGAACGATAAAAAAATTCTGCACTAAAGAAAAATACGGTTGGAAGAAAAATGAATATTCAAAACAATAGAACATCAAGTGTGATTTCAAAATTTTATCGGTAACATGTAGGTAATGAAGAAAAACTTTTATATTATATAATGTGTATAAAGTTGAAATACCGACCTGTAATCTGCAAATCTTGTTTATAAATTCCTTTCATAATTAGTTCGCAAAAAGAAACTATAATCGACCAAATATAACTAACAATATTTAAGAAAATTCTTTTCACAAATTTGTAATTTTAAGTTATTTTAAAAATATCTTCAGGTACATATAATAATTAATCTTTCCTCTGTCAGAACATGCTTTTTAGCATAAGTTTTTTGCTGCCGTCATTAGGAAAATGTACGTAATGGAAAATTGAATATTCAGAATCGTGAAACCTACATAATACGATTTTAAACATGGAACGTTTTTACTTTGACAAAATTTGTTTTGTTTGATGTTATCGTCAGAGGAAACGAACAATCGATTAATTTAATTGACATTTATTTGGGAGACTTCTGTTTTAAAATGTAAAAATAACATTGTGCTTAGATTTACAAAAATTAAATTAATTGGTAGCTGTTACTGATTCATGACATCGTCAGAACTATGTTTAAACTGATTTCAATTTATCTAAATATACTAGTTTATAAGAGATAGACACTGCATCGTCCTACTCACTTTGATATCCTTTTTCTTTAGCAAGTACAATTTATCATATAAAGTATCAGCAGTTTTTTTATTATTTTCAAACTGGCATCTCAAAATCTTAAAATTCTTCATGTAAAGAAGACTGAAATGGTAAGAAATATATTTATGGTAGAAACGTTTGTTTTTTTTATGTCATCCGGACCACATTAAATTAATGATAACAAATCGCTTTCCTTCTGATACGAAAACAAAGCCGGTTCAGATAAGAATTCTTTTTATTAAAATTAAATACATTCTCATATAATATTCAAAATCTATGAGAGCAAACACAATAAAATAATATTGAGTCCAAGAAAAAGTTGTGAATAAAATGTATGACGAATTATAACTGATTTACTATCAAAAGTTATTTCTGAAGCATGTTTATTATTTCTACAACTATACAAATATTATTATTGTATATTTATGGTACATATGTTATTTTGTGGACCGTCATTTTTGTTTTTCTATAGTTATAAGATTTTTATTTAACTTTTTTTTTAATTGATTTGCATTGTATTATAAGAAAAGATTTAAATCTTAATAAAGTTTAATTGAAAACTCTCATATTTCTGTTCCAGGCTGTATGAAGGAACCACTTCGACGCAGATGACTTTTTCGAAGGAAGGACGGCAACGTTGAGATAAAAAAAAAGAACAACAGTCGAAGGTACTTTTAAGTTGTCGACACTGTAAGATCAAATTTCGTTCCCTTTTTAAATTTGAAAAGTCCGGCAAAGTGTTGTAACAATGCAAAAATATTTAGTATATTGATTTCGTTATGTTAATCAAGTTTATTGAAATATAATCCATTTATCATTGCGTAATATTTATGGAATAAATATTCTCACAAAATTGAACCTTATCCAATTGCAAGTTGATTATTATTTTTAAAAATTAAGAAAGAAACTGTAAGAGATTACTAACAAAGCCATTTATAACATTTGTTGTTTAAAGAAAATATTTTAACCAGGTTATGTTTATTATAAAGTAATAAACACCTTTGCAAAATAGAGGAGCACTTACATAATATATTATACAAAAGATATGTTTAGGCTAAATTCAAAAGGCGTAAATTATTGATTATTAATAGCCAAATGTGTTTTGGTGGTGATTTATAGAAAACCCACCCCCAAACAGAGCGTGGGTTATAAAAAAATATCTTGAACAACAAAATCGCCTTTCACTGCCTTCACAACAATAGTCTACTTAGCTAAAAAGGTGTTCCCAGTGGACACGGAGGATGTGGTTACGTTGACATAGCTGAAATTTGTTGAAAATTCAAAATTTTAAATGTAGACGATTTAAAATACTAAAATGGTTTATTTTCAGTAAAATTTTAATTCTTCTCAAGACATGAATATCAAATATATATATTTTTAAATGATTTAAAGTTTGTAATAAATCGCCATCTATAGTGATAATATGATAACTTTGGAAAAGGGGATAAAAAGGGATTTCAAAAAAACAAAATGTTACATAACCAACAAAAAATATATTTACTAATCTTAAGGTGCTTAAAAAGTGATGTTATTTTTTCGGGGGCGAGTGTAATTTATTTCGATGATGAAATGTGATAATAGGGGAAAAATCGTGTATTAATAGATACTTAAATTCTCTAGACCAGGGTTACTCAACGGTGTTCCAATGAGGCCACAGAGATTTATTTTTGTTTTGGAGAGCCACAGCGAAGTTTAGGGGAGCCGCCGTTCATTTGGGCAAATTTGTAAATTCCTGTGATTTTAAATTTGAAATTCTTAGAAGAGCTAAAAATTCCAATGTTTTTGAAATTTGAATTTTTATGGCAATCCAAAACAATAGTATGAGGACCACAGAAAAATAAAGACACTCAAAAGTGACTAGGGACCCAAAAAGGTTTAGAAACACTGCTCTAGACAATATTTTATGTACAAACGAAAAATCTATGTCCGCTCCCAATGTGTAGCATATGGCCATCTAATGGAGGTTTAAGAGTTTTTTTATACAAGCACCGTTTGTTAGTCGGTCTCTCAATCTCTCATTTTTGTAGAAAGTAGTAAGGATTGACAGAAAAGAGCTAGTACAGGACTGGTGGTTAGCTAATCGCATTCGCTAACACACGTTATTGTAGGATTGGTAAGGTGGAAGAAAATTTTTAGACATCGCAAACAAGTTGTCACTTGCTTTTTGCTTTTATATATTTGCCATACTAGAAAAACATTATAGAAAAATCGGTATTTTTTTTTATTTCTTCCAAGCACCTTTCTAACTCCTCAGATTTTCAATATGTATATACGTATATATTTTTAATTTAAAGTTGTTGTATAGTGTCATAAACACTAAAGTCGTACAGAATAATACTTATTGTAGTACATATCGAGATATTTACGTGAAACTTTGCAGCTACGATGCGACATTTGTAGGGTAGTCATACCTATAATCAGGTAGTAAGGGTAGGTATGTATAGGCAATGTTACAGGTAATAATTTATAACACCCTGTTACCTGCGGCGACTACAAAAAAACACCTGTTGTTTTGAACACGAATCCGCCCTAAGAGGTTCTTAAAAAATAAAGGTAACCGAGAGCTATTTATAGCTGAGATTATGAAAGGTGAAGGAGAATTGAATATTTTTATAATTTCATAATAATTTTAAAACAATTAGTATTTGATAATCAAATCATTAAAGGTTTATGTAAGAAACAAATATACATACATATCTACTTCAATTTGATAAAAATGTAATATATTCGATGTATTAACCCTCCAAGGACAGTAAACACCGTTGTCTATTGATCCCACTATTCATGCCTTTTCTACCTGAATATCGTTTCTTTCACTCATATTTGGTGAAGAAGGGTACATACTTTAATTAGTCATCAGCCGCGGGGACAGAAACGGCCACCAAAAACACATGCGATTTTTTGAATTTCCGTTTTTTTTAAATGGACTTTTTGAAACTGTTAGTTATTTTTTTTTTATCAAAACATCAAACTTTTTAAATTTTGTTAGGAATAAAAGTTATCCGTGACTTCAATATGGTTTAAAAAATATTTTTTTTTCGAAAAAAAGCTCTCGTCTCTGGAGGGTTAGATGGATTAGCCAATGTGGGGCATATTGACCAATAATAAGGAGAAAATCGTAACCGAATATTAATAAATTTTACAAAATGTGTTTTTTAATTATGTTCGATAAAGGAATTAGTAAGTACGGCTAGTAAATAGTAATATATGGTCAATGCCTATCCTGATATTATAATAAAATTGTCTGACTTCCTTCAGTTCTCTAGATCAGCGTTTCTCAACCGGGGTTCACGTGGAACAAAAGATAACAAGACAAAACACTAAAATGCACAGACCTTGTAAAAGATCAGGCAAATAAGATAACACGCTCTTTAAAATTTGTCACTGACACCTTAGGCGATATTGAACAATTATTGGCTTTAAACGCAATTTACCAATGTGTCGATGTTAACTATTATGAAGTTTATTTCTAGAAAAATAAATCCCCGAAAATTGCCCGTTACTTAATTAGAAGAAATATGGAATCAGGAGATGAAAATCGATTAGTTAATCATTCTTACTACACCCTGTTTTAAGAGCCGGATGGATGGTAGAGAATCTTAAACTGCAGAACCCATGCCTTACAACAGAAATCATTATTATCGATTGAAAAATCAATTGATGAAATGGGATTTGAACTCGTGAGCACCGCAACCGAAGCTAACGACGTTGAAAAACTCGACCAAGGACTTTAATTTATTTATAAAATACTAAGTCTACGTGTAAACGAAACTACAAATAGTATACAGCAAGTGGCAGTGCTACCGGCCATCATTAGCTCAACACGAACACTCTCACACGCACAATTTTTCGATGTCTTTGCTGCGCATCGTGCAGTGTTCTTACTTTTTTAAAATCTATAAAAAATAATTTACATTTTTTCATAAGACAATGATAATAATATACATACATTTAAAATACACCTGTTGATGTTTATTTCTTCTAAATTTGACAATTGTTTATCAATTTTTAGCGTAAACTCTATACAAGTGTCAAAACTTACAACCAAAACAGAACTCTAGTTTTGTAAATCATATACTAACTTTAAAAATGCACTTTAAGGGTAAAAACTAGGGTGACAACTTTAACATGATACAACGGGTCTACTGAATCAAGAATTGTTTTTTAGCTGAAAGTATTATTCTAAATTTGTAGTTAAATGAATGGTGCGTTAGTAAACTTACAGCAGAAAGTAACAACATATTAAAGTGTCTTCAAAACAAAGGTTTAAAAAAAAGTTCCAGCCCATTTCTACTATCGTCTAAGTCTAAAACAATTCATTATCTGTATTAACCGATGATACATATTTGTAAAGATAATAAGTTTGTTTTCTCATATCTTCTCATTAAAAACGAGACGATTTCACGGCAGATATTTCTCACAATAATACGTGTGACCCAATACAATAAGTCATTGTTAAAATTATGATCTTGATGATCATTACATTTGATTGAGAGCGAAAATTATTTAAAAATAGTATTGTTACCTTGATCATTTTTTATTAATGTACTTATCTTATCTTTTATTTTATTTGATTGATATATTTTAAAAAACTGTTTCAAGGTAAACTAAATTTACATCAGCAATCAGCATGGGTTATCCAGGTAATCAAAAGGTCAACGAAGTAAATTTTAATCTTATTTTAATTGGTAACAAAATGAGACTTCGCTATAGACTGCCAAGTCTTCGAGAATTTAACAGTGACACCGTACCATTTTTAACTTCTTTTTACCAATCTCTTTACTATAGCCTAACTTCTGCCGGCATCCTGGTTATTCACCAAGTACATTCTATGGATGAGCATAAGCGAACTATCAGTAGAACGGAGTCCATCCGGCTTAAAGAAGATACAGGTGAGATTCAGACTACCTTGTGGCTTGTGCAACTTTTCTCACTTCATGTAATTCGCTGCTTTTTAATTTATAACATTGTAAGTAGCTAAAAATTTCAATCTCTGGTTTCAGAATGCCTGGCTAATAGTAAATAGCTAGCTGTATACGCTAACAAGGAGCTCGCTTTATTTCAAAGCAATTCTCGGTGTCCTGTGGAAGCAGTGAGTTTTTTTCATCACTCCGATGGAATTATAAGCAATCGATTGTTACTTGATACGCTTATAATATGTAACAATATGCAATTTACCGTAAACTTATCAATGTAAATGGCCAAAAATGTACTACTGAAACTGTTCTAGATCATATATAAATCAGAAATTGCAGTTACGTACTTATTTGACCTGAGAATATTAATAAAAAATAATAAAAGATTTTTAGTACTTTTTATGCCATTTCACCAAGTATTGACAGTGAACATCTTAAAAGTGATCTGAGAATATTGTTTCCTTTAGAACTAACAAGAGGCTCGCTGACCTTAGTAAAATTCAACACGGGGCTCGCGCGAGCCCTTTCAAGCTCCATCCAACCCACGCCTGTGTCTACATAGTATTTGCCGCAAAGAGCTTCCAAGCTCACTATACCTTGAAATATTGTAACTATACAACCAGTCCTATGTTTATGATAAATGAATTACATGATATGCTTAACTATGTTATAAAATATATCTTAACTTGCAAAAGACATACTTTAATAATAAAAGTAACGTAACGTAACGTAAACAAAGAAGATAAGACTGATAAGATATGCAATTGCGATATGCAGTAAAAAGTGGGGTTTACTTTTTACACAAAAAAATACGAAACTAGCAATTGGAAGCACTATTCTTGAATTAAGTAGAGAATGTTCTATGCAAATGAAAAAGTTGATAACGCATTGATTATTTGTATGAGAGTAAAATGTATTTAAAGAAACTGTTTGCCGAATGTCGTAGTCGAGTGAAAGCGATTTAAGGCTTCATTATTTATTCCGCGACCATGTATTCGAAACCCCGAATGGAAATTTTTATACATTAATTTATCAACATATTATTTATTAAAGTCATGATTTGATGTATTCAATATTGTACCGCGCAGAAACGATAGGGTTAACAAATGAATTCTGTTGAATCATTCTATTCGAGAACTTTGCTGGCCGGATATGAATGAAAAAATTAATCAGTCTACTAATTTAAAACAAAAATTGATAACTGCAAGGGCTTCGATGTCCACCTTTTCTAGCTTGACCAGTTAGTTGGGCTATACGTAATATTGCAAGTGTGGCAATAATGATCAATTATTTTCAAATCTGCTGGGAATGGTCGAAGATGGTCAGTGAAATTTATAATCTAGAGCCAGTAGATTTCAATTAGAATTTGTCATTTCATTCATGCAACTTAAGTGCATAGCAGCCAAGTCTTATGGTAATATACTCATGGAATCATTTAAAAGTGGAGGTTTTAAATCGTTACATTTGTTTATAATGATTATGACTGTCGCAAAAGATAAGTGTGCGAGTAATATATGATATAGCAACAAAAACTGTACTTTTTTTATTTAGAAGCGATTAGTAGTAAAATTATTGGCAATAAACTGATATCATGAGAAAAAAATAAAAATCCATTTTACAGGTCCACGATCCACCAAAAATATTTTCACGATCTGGCCATTCTTGATATAGCTACTTTATCAATGAAATAACCCAATTAATCTACAGGCTTCTATATATACATTTAATAAAATATTTCGAAATCATATGCGAAAAACTCGAACAAAACTGTTTACAATAAAGATCTCATTTTTTCATTTAAAAAACATCGATATTAACCTTATTGGTACTTGAACCCAAGCCTGCTTGATTACCAGGGCAAAACTCTTACCAACTGGACTGCAGAGGGTGACCTAACAGATACAGAATAAAGTATACGTACAAAATAAAAGAAAAACATAAAATCATGTCAATAAAAATTGATATCCATAATGAAGAGTGATAAATATAAAAACAATATCATAACAAAATACAGCATCTTTCAAATATATGAAACATTTTTGCTTTAAGAATATCAAAAGGAATACCGTGATGGAAAAGTGGCAAAGCTTAAAAATAATTATAAAGAAATTTTCGGAGGAAAAAGAATATCGAAAAGGTCGTCACCCCAACCGAGTCGGGAACAAAGAATAATGAAAGTCAAAAATTTGATGTTGTTCCCTCGTTATATCCTTTTGAGAGGAATATTTTTTTTTAACACCAAACTGTCAGACATTTTTGTTTAAATGAGTATTTAAAAAAATAGTGAAATAAGTAGCTAAGCATCTTTTTGTGGAGTCAACTAAAAGACGTAGTTAAGCAAGATATCTGAAAGTTTTGGCACGTCCTTTATCGTATTATATATAGTATTATGTTGCAAAGTCAATTCATTTATAAAAAAAAATATGTATTAGAAAGATTTTTTATTTGTCACCTGTTTTATCGAAAAGCCTCAAAGATGATGTGGCTATTTCTTGGAATGGGTGTCCAAATGTGACGTCACCCCTTTCGGAGGAAAGAGTCTGAGGTGAGGAACCTTCGACCTTTTGAATAAATCTAAAATTTTCATTACAATGTTTACAACAATCAAAAAAAATATTATTATAAAAAATATATACTTATTTACTTGTATATTTTATCATTAATTGAATATTTTTGTACGCTGACTTATTAGATTACAGGTGTATAAATGATCGACCTTCTGCAATGGAAAGGTTCCACACCGCTGTCCGTAAGACTCCTAAGTAATGTCATGATTAATGACGAAATGGGTATAGGGTTGTAGAAAATATGACGTCGCAAATCTAATTTAATATAAAACGATATATTACAAAGAAATTATTTTATCACAAGTATAGACAGCAATATGAAAAGAATATTTGAACAATAGTTTAATAATTCTTACGCAAACAAATTCTTCGCTCAAGAAAATTTCTATAACTTATAATTCTTGTATATACGTGTCCTTTATTAATTTAACAAGAAAATTATATTTTTGATTATACTGTATTATATCTAATTTATGTCGCCTGCTGTGGCCCAGTTGGTTAGAGCTTGCTCTGCCGATCACGCTGGCCTGGGTTCGAGTCCCGGTATGATCACAGCGAATTTGAGAATTATTCAATTCAAAGTTGTAATCGAAGACTGGGTGTTTGTGATGTCAATCCACATCATTTTCTCTCCTCCCATCCTTCTGATCTTTTAATAACTGGGTGTATCAATAACGATTAGCCAACCACTAGTCCTGTTCTGTCCTTATCCCTCTGTCCCTACTACTCACTTTGAAAAAAGTGAGGTTGAGCGACTGAGTAGTAACAAAGAGTTCTCGTAGAAAAACTTCTGTTGAGATGGCATATGCTCCACATTGGGATCGGACATGGATTAAAAAATATATATCGAATTTAATCAGTGTGCGGAGAATTTGTGTGAGGAAAAATCTTGTACGAAATAATCGGTTAATCGTAAAAAATATGATCAAATTAATAAGGTTAGTATTACATAATTTCGTGATGCGATATAGGAATAGATTTTACGCAATTCAGTAAAAATCATAAATCATAATATTTTTTTCTATTCTTTTGATGTTGTCATTTTGATAATCAGTTAAAATAATTTAATATTGTATGTCACGCTGATAGGCTTTTGAATGCAAACCGTTAAACCAACAAAAAACAGGTTTTTTCAAATTGCTCATATTTGAATTGAATGTTTACGTATCAACGTAATTATTTTCAAACCGACGAATATTAAACACACTGCTGCGAAATTTTGCAATTCAAGTTTATTTTAAGAAATAAAAACAAGTCTAGAGTGTAATTATGTCGTTATGCGAATCGTCAACAAAATATTGTAGCATTTTCAATGTACAAATTACACCAAAATCATTTTTTTTATAAATAAAATTAATTAACCAGTTTAACGTTATTATGTTTTTCATCTATGTATATCAGCTCTCAATGGGTTATATCCTCTAATGGAGAAACCCAGCAGAACCTTTTTAGAAAAACTGCTTGTCACCTAATCTCAGTGCTACTAGCCAGCGGTGGACTGCCAATACGTTAACAGGGGGCTCGCTTTATATGATAGCAATTCTCGGTGTTCTGGGGAAATGGAATTTTTTTATCACTCCGATAGAATTATATGCAATACTTAGCAATCGATGGTTACTTGATACACTTCTAATATGTAACAATATGCAATTTACCGTAAATCAATATAAATTGCCATAAATGTACTACCGTGTATACTGAAGCAGAAATTGCAGTTATGTACTCATTTGATCTGAGAATATTGTTTTCTCTAAAATTAACAAAGGGCTCGCCAGCCTAAGTAAAATTCAAGAAGGGGATTGCAAGATCCCTTCCGAGCCCCCTTCAGCCTACCCCTGCTACTAGCAAAGAGATTTAATTATAAGTAAGTAGTAGACCAGTGGTTCTTAACCGGTGCGCCGCGAGCTTATTGCAAGTGCACCGCGAAAAAATTGGTAAAAACGAAAAAATCCGCAAAATAGTAAAAACCGCAAAATAGTGAAAACCGAAAAAGTCAAAAAAAAATATGTTCACATATTTTTTCGATCTCTTAATTCTGGTGCACCGCCACTTTTTCTCAAAAGTGCACCGTGACTTCGAAAAGGTTAAGAACCACTGTAGTAGACCAATCAAACCATTATTCAAAATCAAACGAGTGGGCGGAAACAGATATCCATTTTTGAGCGCGAATTTATTATTATATAAATTGATACAATAATCAATTTGGGTTGAGGTTAACAAAGGAGAATTTACAGCAAATAGGCAGTATGGAGATATTGATTTTCAGATTTTTAACGTGTTTTTAGTTTATTTGTGTAAATGTATGTAGGTAAATGGACCATGGTTCTGCTAAAACGGTGGTCATCCTTACTTCACTTGTATAGTAAGCATAACTGATCATTTAATCTTGGATACAAGAAGGAAAAGCAAATAAAATACATTGCTAAGCCAAATTTTACTTTGGTTTTTTTTTTATCAAATTTAAATTTGGAATATTTTGAACTAGTTCCCATTCATGGCTCAAAATACCCAAACATTTCATTTGGTTTATTTTTGATTAATTCACTAATGAAAATGGTGACACGAAACTTGTGCAGATATGAACCCACAACTGAACAGTCAAACTAAATTTGAATCGTTAACATTATGTACATTCACACAGATTTTGTCACTATCGATTGAAATTTAATACTGAAATTCGACCAAGCATCTTCAGTCGAAATCTTAAATAAACAGTCAAACGTCTGAGAGCGTTAACCACTCGACTAATGATTAGAAAAGTTATGTTTTAATATTTTTAAATGTTAACAATAAATGTGTCAATCAATTTTTCATTTGTTTAACAATTTATTGGTACATTGTAAGCTGCCGATCATATTAATTATTTAATAATAAATTAATTATAAAGATATGAAATACTAATAATTAATTAAATTTATATTATTTTTTAATTAATTAATTTAAATCATTCATTTCTTAATACAGTCACACAACATTGAAATTTGATCATTTGAGTAGATTGTTTTAATTGTTTTCTAATTCAGTAATAGAAGTTTGCAGTAAAACAGCGATTGTTTATTTTAATATTAACTACAATAATCGTTCTTAAATTTAAAAAAATATATAGATATAATTGAGTTATCTGTATACAGGGCTGGCACCACCATACAGGCGAAATAGGCAATCGCCTAGGGCGCAAACCTTAAGAGGACGCATAAATGGATGGGTATTTTTTTTATACTTAGATAATATTACAAATTTATGCAGTGATGTTCAAGCAGTAGCTCGAAAACTTAAAAAATCTTTGCCATCATATCAGCATTTTTTTTTTATCCCGAATTTTGAAATTATACGCAATTTTATGGAGAATGGCACTGTCTGTATAAGTACATAAAACTTTAATAACAAATTAAAAAATAATACAACATTCAAATTATAATAAAAATATGCTTATAATTTAAAAGGAATGTTTAAAAACCCATCCCCATTTTGAATAAATGAGCATTTTTTTACAACTTGGAAACAAGACTCGATAATAAACCATATTTTTAAGAGTATTAATACTTTCATTTTTAATAAGAAGCGAATTGATTGAAAATGTTAATATACAAGGAAGTTTTGTAAAAATACCTATACAGAACATGCTTTTTAATATTTTTAATACGATAAGAAAAGTTCTGGTAGAACTTAAAAACGAGGCATATAATCAAAAGTAAATATAAAGATGCAAAATAAATTGCTGTGCAAATAAAAAAAATACTATTAATTTGCATCGTTCATATTTGGCGTTACAACTTAGTTGGGCATACATACGTAGGCAAAAAAAACTAACCTGAAATTGTATCCAAATTAGAATGTAAAAATCATCACTTACCTTACAACTTGACAGATTAAAACAATATAATTTCAAACACTAGCCAATGATGAAATTCATTTTTTTAAAGATGGGCGTATCGATTGTAAAACAACTAGGCAAAAATCCGTTAACAAATATTTACAACATTAATTCAATATATTATTTAAATGTCAGAGGTAAAAAGTATTAATAAAAAAATACATTCTTTGTTTATGACATCACCTCGTTTGTCATTAATAATATCGATAAAAACTATATTTTTTTATACACTACACCTTTTAATAATTGTTATCTTACCTATACTAATTAATAATTTAAGCACACACCTGCGAATAATACGATATCTGTTGAACGAGATAACTTTTCGAAACTCTTTTTGGAAGTAGCACAGACCGCGGAAAAGACTACCGGCAGTGAACAGAATTATTCAGCACTAACTTTCTATCGTAGATTTTCAATGTTGCCTGACTAAATTTAAATTGTTAAAATATGTTTTATTTAACTTTTGGAATTATATTTCGATACACATTCACGAACTAAACATTATAAAAGTAATTTATATGATATAGCTAGCATCATTTTGAAATTTTAAGTTATCATATTTTCTTACATTGTTAAAATAACAGAACATTTTTTGCTTGAATTTTCAATACTACTGCAGTAATCGATTTGAAATTTTTCATTTATGGAATGTCTTTAATTTTTTTAAACTTATTTACAATATTTTTAGAATACTTATATAAATAATTCCGACAGTATTAATTGTGGTCTATTAACACATGACTTACATTCTAGTTACTTAAAATATTAAATTGTTTTTTTTTCATTTATTTGATTCAGGAACACAAAAATATAATAAAGTAGATTTTCAATGCAATATAAATATTTTATTTTATAAAATATTTACTGTATAAAAGTATGTTATATTTGTTGAAATAACCACACCAAAACTGTCGTGAAGTTATTTTAAACGTTTATATTTTATTTTATCAGATATGGCAACATTACTTGCTTCGGCAGTTCCGAATACAATCGGAAACCTACTGATTTCATATCTTTTGTCTTCCTCTTTCGTAAAGTATAGAAAGGTTAATTTTTATATTGCTGTCTCATGCTTTACGTTCATACAAGATTCAAACTAGTTTCAAATAAAAATGGCGCGAATAATTTCAACATTATAATAAAATTGTTACAACAAAATAAGTTAATAATTTATAATAAAGTATTACATATAAAAAACAATATTTGTTGTATTGTTTTACGTATTGTATTGATCAAACAATATTTTGTGAATATATTGCAACGTCTTTCCTTTACAAAGACCAGTGCAAGTTTTCCCTAGTAATCTGCCACGGGTTTACCTATAAAAATCCTAATGCTTTCATAATCCATTGTTCTTGAACAAAAATAAAAATATTTTTTTTAAATTTTAAATTCACTAATTTCACCATTTTCTTATTTTCGAATCATAAAAAATAATATTAAATTTCAGCACAAAAAATGCTTCACATATTGTGACAACGCCATCTATTTATAGAAAATTAAGTTAAATATTTTAAATTTTACAAAATGTTTAAAAATTTGATAAAATCAAGCAGATTATAATTTTGTAAACGTCCTGCTGACCCGCGCGTATTTTTGTGCTGCCCAATTTTTGATCAAAATAAATCATAATGAATCACTTGCTTATTTTTTTATGTCGAATTATTTTTTTACGACAGTAAATAATGTGCATACATATCGACTGTGGAAAGGAAAAATGACGTAACCCACACATATCAAATTTTACAGGAGGCGCTAAAAACGTGTTTAGATGATTTTGTGACATATCCAAATTATGAATTATACACAACCTTGAAGTGCACGAAGACTTTTAAACTGGTGTTTAATGGACATAATCTAATATTAATGAAAGAAATTGTCTAGGAAAAACCTTTTTTCTTGGTTTTAATTTTTTCGTTTTGCCGCCTGTGTGGCCGAGTGCTCAACGTCGTTGGCTTCTGTTATGGAGGTTAAGGGTTCGAATCCCCATACCGACAGTTTTATCAATTGATTTTACAATCGATTTATGAATTTCTGTTCAAAGGCATGGATGTATGTGATGTCTTGAGGAGCGTATCGAGAGCGATAAGCTTACCACTAGTCCTGTTCTAGCCCTATCCTTTCTATCCCTACTCTCTTTTTTTAAAAAACCAGTTTGAGCAACTGAGTAACCAGCAGTTCTCGTAGAAACACTTATGTTGAGATAAACTCCATTAGGAGTCCATATGCTCCACGTTGGGAGCGTACACGGCTTAAAAATAATAATTTACAAGGTCTCCTTTTTCAAACATAAAAAATAAATTTAGATACTTATTTGGCATTTGTAGCTTGCATCCTTTTGATAGAACGTGTATCAAGTTTGATACATTGTGATTATCAAAAAACTTGTTTTGAAAAAACTGTGGGCTACGTCCTTTTTCCTTTCCACAGTCGATATTTAAGAGAAGTATGTATATTACTCATGGCTCGTCGTGTATGTGTCTGCTTAGCCGAAAAGTTCACCCAATATGATTGATGTCACTATCTCAGAATGTTAAGCTTTTCACTATTATTTTTAAAGTTCAATGTTTATTAGAAACTTTTTTTTAGTAAATTACGTTCCATAAAAACAGTGGAAAGAAGCGAATTCACAGAAAAATTGAATATTGCTTCCCAAAATTTAAAAAAAAACCGTGTTATTTGAAAAAAAAATGTTGTAAGGAAAATCTTTTAAAAAAGCTAATAATGAAGTCACAATTAGCAAATCTCACCAAATATGTTTTATGTTAAAGAATAAAAAATACTATTCGTCACTACTTGATTCTATATATCGACTGTGGAAAGGAAAAAGGACGTAACCCACAGTTTTTTAAAAACAAGGTTTTTTTCGATAATCACAATGTCTTGATACACGTTCTATCAAAAGGATGCAAGCTGCAAATATCGAATTAGTATCGAAATTCAGCTTTTAAGTTTGAAAAATGTGACGTTATAAAAAATTAAAACCAAGAAAAAAGACTGAAATAAAGGTTTTTCCTAGACAATTTCTTTAATTTATATTAGATTATGTCAATTAAACACCAGTTTAGAAGTCTCCGTGCACTTCAAGGTTGTGTAAAAACACGTTTTTTGCGCCTCCTGTAAAATTTGATATGTGTGGGTTACGTCCTTTTTCCTTTCCATAGTCGATATATATGGGGGCTTGTATGGGGGACTGGATGTAAATCGCTTTCAAGGGTAAAAATTTCTTTCATGTCCAATGTGTAATGTTCTAATAAAGTATTTTGTTTGTTATTTCTGTATAGTGTTGTTAAATATCTTATTATTTGAATTTCCGGTATACGATTCTGTGTCTTTTGTGTCATAGAATCGTGTTAGAACAAATAATTCGTGTACAAGTATGTATAGTATTTTATCTTTACAGTGGATCGTGTTCATTCAAAATCGCGAAAAAAATAGTGTAAAAAAAGACTTGAGTTTGATAAAATAAAATGAAAATTTTAGTAGATCAATAATTTTTTTTTATTTTAATTTAATATTTTCATTTAAATTTTAAGGATTTAGATATTTTCAGACATTTATATAAGGACTGAATTCACGTTGACATTAAGAAAATAATTCTTCTAAATATAAAACAATTGTTTTCTCAGAGTATTAAATACTTTCTCTTTTAGCCATATTTGAAGATAGCAAAACTTATAAAATTAAATTCTCAAACAACAAGCCACTTTTTATTAGACACGAGTCAATAAAATTGCTATCAAACTACTGTGGCAAAGTACCACTAGAAATTTGTTTTTCGGGGATCTGTCAAATTAACCCTTCGCTGTCTGGGAGCATCGTAAATTCATTCGGATAAAGTTAAAATAATGATCTGCACCAGCCGTGACGCTTTGTGCAATTTTAGAAGGGTTAACAAACCGCATATTTAAATATAAAATATCGATAAGATACTGTATATATATTTTTATATATGACACATATTTCAGCAAGCAGTTGTCATAAAACCACTTTTTGAGATAAGTTCCAATACAGGGTTGAGTGACATTCTCAAGACTATAAACTTACATGCTCCCAATTTTTATCTAAGACCCCCATAGGCAAACATGTTTTTCGTGTGGGTCATATGAGTCGCCAGTTTCAAATGATTGTCGATTAACTTAGGAAACAATTGAAAATTAATAAAACAGAATAAATTAATAATTCAAAGATTATTTAATCAAAATTCTAATTTTTAAACTTTAAAATATTTTTTTTTGAACTTGAAAATCGTTGGCGTGTCATCCAAATTCTCAAACGTGCCACCTCAGGCACACGTGCCATATGTTCGCCATCCCTGAACTAATGTATTGCCTAAAGAGGTGAAGATTTTAGGCAGCAAATTTTGTGAATTTGGCTGTTATTTTTTTATATTTTAACAATATACTTATTGTTTTCTTATATGATGTACTATCTTAATTATATTTTTCACGTGCATGACGTATTGGCGCCAGCTAAAAAGCCTAGTATAGTCCTTTAAATCTGCAACAATAACGTCACATTAGGAGTGGATATGCTTAAAAAACTTCTTATATTATATTGCATCTTTGTTTTTAAATTTAATAATCACTTCTACAGTCATGCATACAAATTCTTCAATAAAAATTAATTTCATTATTAGTTTTCATATTTTTGCAACCGTCTTTACTCCAAAACTTTCTACTCTACTTTTACTTTAGTTCGTTTTACCCAGTCGCCCAAAATCTCCTTTTCAGAAATTGAGAGAGATTAAAGACTAAGGGGTTGAACTTGATGATGACTTAGAACTAATAGCTAGTTCTAAGTCATATTTTGAGCATCGAAGGAGATTACTGCGTAAAGAAAAACTAACTGCTTTTCGAGTTCCAATATTTCTTAAAGCCCGGCTAGATCCGGTTTTAGAAATTTACAAAAAAATATTATTAAATTCACATGTCATAATGATTGCAATGTATAAATATATTATGTTAAGTTCAGACAAAAAAATGTTTGTGAAAACAATAACTGATATCAGCCTCTGTCATAATTCCATAGATCTATTTGACGACCCCTGCAGCCCTCGAATGACTAGTTAGAGCTAGGCAGTTGCCATATTTGAGAGTAATTAATCAATTACACGCGCAACCTGGCAACACCCACCTCAAAAACCTTACAGATGTCATAACTGAATAATATTACGGAGCTTATTGGATCTGTCAACTTTTGCCGGGATTATATTCCACATAGAAAATAATTTATAATATTTGTTTCAACTTTGAAAGTGCGTACGAGTTACAGATTAATAAATGTATAATTAATTGATGTTCTGGTACTGGGCTATTTTTGAATCGATTGAAGATTTGAATTCCGAATGACAAACTGCCATTTTGATTTTGTTCGTTTACAAAATGGCCGCACTAATTATGGCGATAAATCATCACTTCGGGCTGTTTTTAATCGTTGTTTATTTACATAAATAACTATTTGAAATATTTCCAACCTTGTATTTTGAAAACTGTTACGTGTGGCGTTAGGTGTAATAATTTCAACATGCTTCACTCACCACTATTTTACCATATCGACTGTGGAAAGGAAAAAGGACGTAACCCTCAATTTTGCAAAACAGCTTTTTTTCGATAATCACAAAGTATACAACTTGACACACATTCTATCAAAAGGATGGAAGCTGAAAATGCCGAATAAGTATCTAAATTTAGCTTTTAAGTCTGAAAAAGATGACCTTGTAAAAAAATAAAACCAAAAAAAAACACTGAAATAAAGGTTTTTTCGAGACAATTTCTTTAATTAATAATAGGTTGTGCCAATTAAACACCAGCTTAGAAGTCTCCGTGCACTTCAAGGTTGTGTATAATTCATAATTTGCATATGTCCCAAAATCGTCAAAACACGTTTTTATCGTTTCCTGTAAATTTTTATGTGTCGGTTACGTCCTTTTTTCTTTCCAAAGTCGATATGCTAATTTTATATGAAATATATAATGGCGTAAAAAAGTTAAGTGTGTCCATAGTTTTTAATTTCTTCGACTGTGAGTGTCTCACCTCTGAAGAGGGGTACCTCAATTGACATTTTTCTACGAGGACTGCTTGTTACTCAGTTGCTCAACCTCTCCAATTTTTTAAGACAGTAGGTTAGTACAATACAAAATGTTAGTTAATCGCTGTCGCTACACTCCGCTGTTTTGAGATTGGAAGGATGGGAGAGAAGACATTGTAAAGATCCATGCATTTGAACACAAATCGAATAATTAATTTGAAAAAATACTTATCGTACCGACAATTGTACTCGTGACGTCCTTCACAGAAGTCAACGACGTTGACCGATGCGCCATGGGCCCTTAAGTATTGTAGTGTTAATTAATATATTGTGTATTTCATGTAATGGATTTGTTTAACAAATAACCATTTAAAATAAACAGTGTAACACATCTCATACGGGCAGCGGTGGGCTGCCAATACGTTAGCAAGGGGCTCGTTTAATCTCGAAGCAATTTTTAGTGTTCTGAGGAAGGAGTGAATTTTCTTATCCCTCCTACGCAATTCTATACGATACTTAAATAAGCAATCGATGTTTACTTAATACACGTATAATATGTAACACTACGCAATTTACCGTAAACTTATCAATGTAAATAGATAAAAATGTACTATTCTGTATACTGAAGCTGTCAAAGATAATATATAAATTCGAATATGCAGTTATGAACTAATTTGATATGTGAATATGTTTTTCTCATTAGTTAACAAGGGGCTCGCCGACCTCAATAAAATTCAACACGGGGCTCGTGCGAGCCCCTGCGAGCCCCCTCCAGCCCACTCCTGCATACGGGGCTAAAAAATACTTCGGATATATTGCTGGCCGTTTATGAAACAAATGAAATACATATATTTTAAAAATATACGTCCTGGGTTTTTACCGTCCATCAAAGGGCCGGTAAGTGTAAAAACATGTTTTTTTGACTTGGTTCTTTAAAGGCCAGCGACGCATCGGAAGTATTTTTTAGCACCAGATAAACAAGCGGAAATGTAGCATGATTATTGTTAGATAAAATAATTGCCAACTCGGATATCAGCAACTCATTTAAAAAAATATAAAAACGCTTCTAGATTTCTAGAACCATCTCAAAAGGCCGTTTACTCTCATGTTAAGAACTACTGCAATAAAAAAGTCAATATTTTATAATGCTGATTTCATTCCCTCGTATCCTAATGGCCGTTGACAGAAACTAAACTTATTTTTATTACACACTTCTTATAAAGTAATTTTAGTAAAACGAGTCCTATTCTGGCCTTAGCAATTGAACACTAAGCTATAAATCAAAGCGCCAAAGAGTCCTAAATCTTTTCATAATCGCGTCCATTACTGGATCGGATAAAACTTTTCTCCTTTTCATGTCAATAACAAAACGTCTCCATTTTTATGTTCGTCCACAATTTCTATTTATCAGAAGAGAAATGTTATTTTCAACCTTAATGTTGTTTTGCGAACATGTACACTGGGGCTCACATTTATTTCAATAAATTTCTAGCGTATACAATTCGCTTGCTTCGTTACACTCGATATCACTATCAAGGGTTCGTACCAGGACTTACGAGTCGGAGTGTGATTATTTAAGCGGAGTGATCAAGTACGGCTAGAGATTTAAATACCGGTATTACCAAAACTGTAAGTAATAATTTCAACAATATTCACAGTTTAAGTCTTCGACTAAAGTTACTTGGTGGAATTTCAATATTAAATTTGAATCTTACAAATTATGTACATTCACACAAGTTTTGTCACTAACGACCCGGGTTTCGCCTTTCGACATCTTCCGGCGTTCAAGTTTAATATTAGCAGTGAAAAATTCAAATTTAATATTTATAGTGTTTTTTAGCAAAATAGCAAAATATTAGTTATTAAAATGCAAAAATAATAATATTTCGGTTTTGAAAATCAACCAAAATTTGATTTAATATAAGCCATCACATCTAATATATAAATGAATATTTATTTGTTCGTACTTTATGCGTTACCACACCGCCTATCCGATTGCAATAAAACTTTGACATTTTTTTTGCTTGCACTTGCGTGAAGTTATAAGCATAATAAAATGAACTTACAGTAGGTCTTATATATAAAAATCAATGTTTGTATGTCTGCCATACAGTTCATTTTGACAACGTATGCTTGCACTTGCGCGAAGGTTATAGTACAATTAACTTACAGTAGGTGACACTTGTGTTGTACCATAGACAATCAGCAGCAAAGTCAAACAGACAGAAAAAGAAAACATGCACTTCAATAAACACAATTAAAACACTTTCTTTCTTTGAGTGGCATTGCAACGCTTGCTGGAAACCGGCTAGTATATTATATAAAAATTGTTCGCGATGAATTGAAATATTTTAAATATGCCAAGAGTTGTATCAATATTGTCTGGCTCCAGAATTAATGACCCTTTCAATGACACCTAAAATAATATTTATTTTATTTCAACAAAACGTAAGTTATTCATGAAAATCATTTATGAAAATCACCCGTTTGCAATTGTGAACTATTTATTGTATAATATACATTGAAATCATAAAGTGAAAAAATATCAAAGTATTCTAACTCTACGAATATTATTTTACGAATGTTTGGTAGCTATTTCGGCTTGCGCTTACGTCAGAACCTTGATTATATTTATATTATTATTATATTTATTTTAGTTCTTCTTACAATAAATATTAGAGTTTATAAAACACTAGATTATTATTGTTCCTGCACTTCAACGTGCGTATGTTTCATATTTTGACATTGGCTCAAAATTATCAATAAACGTTTTTGTGCCTCCTATAAAATTTCTCATATGAGGGTTACATCTTGCCACAGTTGCTATATAAAATAATATTTGTAGAGTTAAAATACTATGATATTTTGTCTTCTTATTTTGTCTTCTTACTTCTACCAAGTAAATGACATCAAATGGCCGTGTTTTTTGCTTTATTTGATTGTTTTGGTTTAATTATATTTATATGGGCCCTCGAGAGGTGAAGTGAGCCAACTAATAAAATGGTGTAACTTTTTTCTTGGAATTTTTATTACAGTCACGTCTTTGTTTGGTGTTTTGGTGGATTGCATATTTTTATTTTACGGAGATAACACTATTGCAATGTGTATTAACCGAGGTTACTTCACTTTTACAAGACGTGTGCAAAATCGCGAAATTCATCGGACCCCTGAACTTTAGTATCCGGGATCCCGGGATTGGAGGCCCTGCTTTCGACGGTTTCGGCGTAACTCTAAAAGCCATCAGAAATACAAACTAAAATATAATACTTTTAGTTCATTGCAACCTCATTAGTATATTAATTTGCCGCTGACACCCATGTGTAATTCATTAATTAGGTTAATGTATTTAGTTGTGACAGTTTTACACGAAAAGGAAGTATGATAGTCGAGGGCTGCCTGTAGAAAGTCCCTGATCATATCTGATCTGACTCTGGTGAAATAACCCCAGCGACACGTGGCATTGGTACGTGTCACCCATTCTTTTAAGTATATCAATTGTTTTGTGTCGACTCGAGCGAATAAACATTGTCATTCTTTACTTTGAAGACTGGCCACAGATTATCTTAAGCAGTGCTGTGCATAATTTTATTGAAAGTATGCTCAAACAGTGTACAATAAATATGATTGCATTAAAAAGAGATTCGTTCATAATTTGTTTTGAAATAAATAATCGATTCTTTATTAAATTTTGTATAATATACAAAAAGCTTATCCCATTTTTACCGTAATTTTTCCCGAATTTGCCCGTAATTAATGCAAATAAAAAAACACTACTCACTCCAACAAGTTCAAACTAGAAAAATACTACACCAAACGATCCTCACGCTTGCTAGCTGTAGACTGATTGATACTGATGCAATCTCAACTTTTATTGCGTCATGCATAATGGAAGTAAAAATACTAAATATTCCAATAATGGAACACTGGGCAAAAATGGGTTAAAAAAGGGTTATGATGAATATATATATATATATCGACTGTGGAAAGGAAAAAGGACGTAACCCACACATATAAAATTTTACAGGAGGCGCTAAAAACGTGTTTTGATGATTTTGTGACATATGCAAATTATGAATTATACACAACCTTGAAGTGCACGGAGACTTCTAAACTGGCGTAATCTAATATTAATTAAAGAATTTGTCTAGGAAAAACCTTTATTTCAGTCTTTTTTCTTGGTTAAAATTTTTTACAAGGTCATCTTTTTCAAACTTAAAAGCTAAATTTAGATACTAATTCGACATTTGCAGCTTGCATCCTTTTGATAGAACGTGTATCAAGTTTGATAAATTGTGATTATCGAAAAAAACCTGTTTTTAAAAAACAGTGGGTTACGTCCTTTTTTCTTTCCACAGTCGATTTGTATTATATTTTAAATGAATAGGACTCCTGAATAGGACACATGGCTACTTGATCATTTCCGGACATTTTTATGAGGGACTACGTGTTGGTCCTAATTTAAAACATCGCCCTAATTGCATTTATAGCTCAAAACATTTTTTTTCGATTTTCCTACTGTTACATTGATGTAGCAATATGCTCGACATATGGAGTGTATATGGTATATAAAAAATGCTTACTTAATTTATATTCATTAAAGAACTTCACTGGATGAGTGGGTACATTAATACTTGGTAAAGGCGCCAGAGATAAGAGCGATGACCTCGTAATCAATTGGGTGTGAAATGACGTAGCTTTTCTTTCTCATACAAACCGAAATCGATACACTAACACAGGGTTTCCCAAACTATGTGCGGCGGAACACTGGCGCTCCACGAAACCTAAATAGGTGAACACCTGCATAATTCCCTCTACTACCCGCCTCGGTCATACATCTGTGTCTAACAGAATTTTCCTATAGCGTAACGAACGTTATGAGTTATTCAGTTGCTAGGATTGTCCCAGGAACAATTGATCGAGACTTGGCGGCTAGCACTTTAATGGACTTTTCTGTAAATTCTTTGAAGTTTGCCCTAGTAGCTACTAAGTGGGCGTGGCTTGTAGGTGAACACCTCCATAACTTGGAAACAAATATATTGCAATATTTCCCAAATATTAGTAATGATGATTACTGTAATAAAAATAAAAAAAGATTTTTAATACTTTTTCCACTTAAAATTTATTTGATTAGGACCGGTTTCGCTCCTCACGATCATTATCAACTGATAAGGAAAATAAATTAAACAGTGCTATTTATACAAGTTAAATTGAAATAAAAAGGTGTAAGCAATTACTAACAAGAATTGACTAACTAGTAATTGCTTACACATCCTTTTTTAGTGACAGATAAGCCAGTAGGCTAATAGTGCAAGTGATTGAAAATACAAAGATCAACCATTGAAGTCTGAACCGTTGTATCCCCTTACCACCGTTGCAGACGGAAGGGCGTGATTGCTACAGAGGTAAGAAACCATTAGTGAAGGTTATCTACAACCTATTAATTCGAAGCAAGATTTTCTCATTATGCAGCAACAGAATCAAAGTACAGGAACAGACTGGACGCCCCACCGGATATAATAATCAAAATCACCAATAGTGTGCCTGGTGTCAAGAAAGTTGGTGATTCAATAACTCAAAATTATCAGTCATTTAAAGCTTTATTTACTAGTATTATTTGTTTATTAAAAATTATTGTTTTAATAACATATTTTTACAGTTATAAACTATCCGAGTTAGTTAGAGAATAAGCTAAGTGTTTCGTTAAAATTTCCGGATTCGTGAAGTATTCCATTGCAGAAAACGTTTGAGAAATCTTGTACTAACATATAATATTTTTAAATACCGTTGGCGAAAATTCGACCTGTACATTTGTATCTATCTATCTTGCGGTATTCAAAATTCTAAGAATCCACAACGAAACTGTTTTCGGAACCCTTTTGCATTCGTTAGAAAAGGTAAAGCACCTAATTATAAGATTTTGTGAGTATTCAGAATCAATATAAGTATACGTGTGAAAGTGAATAAAAGCTTAGTATTATATTATATCCGGGCAAAGGATTATCTGGGGAAATTATTAAATTAATGACGAATAAACGTTTGACAAAAGACATGTAATAATAAGTTGGTATTTAAAAAATATATTTTTACTCGTTGATATATATTTTTACCCGGGCTTGATATTATTCAATTCAGTGTAGTACATTTAATTTTATAACTTTGTTATTTCACGTTACAAGTGTTTTGCCTCTTTAAAAATCATCTACAGATAGAAAACCGCAAGGTATAGGAGTAAACTAGAAATTGATTTATTGCGGAATAAAAAACAATGTTTTGTCCTTTTCTACTGTACGCAGAGAGGGGAGGTTGCAAAAATTGATAGTACTTATTACAAATTAATTACTTACATTAGATTTTAATCGAAATAAATTCAACAATGGTGATATGCTCTTCTTATTTTAATTAAATTTAATTTACTATTTTTTCATTTCTTTATTAATTTCATAAACTCCGAACAATATATTATTAGCTCTATATTATTTAAAAGATGGAGTATTTCATCATTTTTATTTTTATTAAAATTGTGTTTATTTTCAATCAAATGAATCGCAAACATCTTACGTGTTCATTGATTTTTAAATTAAAAAAAATAGCCTGTCTACCCTAAATAATCAGCATTACAGTCTTGACAGATTATGCGATAGATACCGCTCTGAAAAAATAATTTTAATTTATCTTAACAATTCAATAAAAGTTTCCCATAGGTGTTGATAATATAAAAAAACGGATTGTAAGTGATCTAGTCTTCAAAATACATGATTTTACGCCATTAACATTATTTTTTTCTTTATCTGAGTAAATAGTATTTATAATTATATTATGGAATAGAAAAAATATTAAATTAATTCTACAATTTTACTGCCGAATCATTTGGAAGGATTTTAGTTTGTTCATATTATGTAGTACCAATATTGAAGATACATTTTTATCATATTGAATATTTTCGCATCTTAAGTTGTATTTAAAAAATAATCTGTTTTACTATTAAAATGTTTATTACCTACATTAAATTCGTTTCATCATGGAGTCAGACGACAGACATATTGGTAATGTAAAATTTTCGTTAGTCGCCGTTTTGATTGTCAAATGCTGAATTTTAAGCCGTAGTTAATAGTTAACAAAAAGACGATTTAAATCAGCGATGTCCAACACGCGGCCCTCGGGCCGCATGTGGCCCAGTTGAAGATTTTCTGCGGCTCTATTGGAGATTACAGCCTTCTACAGATATGTTTTGCATTTTGCTATTCATATGTTATGTATACTCAATACCATACCATACTATGTTTTATTCTGTATGACGTTCTATTTTCAAAATGTGTTTCGTGCATTCGAATGAAACAATTGAAGTTTGAAACTTCAGTAGTATAAGAAAACAATTGCAACCTGTCACAATCTCACGATTTTCGTCTTAATTATAAGATTGATTTATTGATTTATAAAGTGTAAAATTATGTTATCAAAATAAAATTGAACCAACACATAAAAGTGTTTTAGTAAAAACTATAAACATAACACATAAATCAAACAAAACATAGCAGTGACGTGAAGTTGCCAAATTTATATCAGCATTTTGTGAATGACATTAAATTTTTTCGTTACAGTTGGGTCACAAATGTTAGTTAATAGACCTTCAATCAAGCATCGAGCTTAAATGCATGTTTGAAGAAATTAAACGTGAGTTTTATCAGAACTATATCCTCGAGGATAAATTTCCAAAATTAAAAAAGCTGACAATGTGCACTACAGCTGTATTTGGGACCACATATCGCTGCGAGTCGTTCTTCTCAAAATTAGAAATAGTAAAAACGAAATGTCGCAACAGGCTGGCCAATGAAAACGTTTCCTATCAACTGCGATGTGCATCGAATAAATTACCAGCCGATATAAAAAACAAATACATAGTATGAAAAAACAAGTGTCACATTAATTATTAAGTAAATAAAATGTTTTGATAATTGTTTGGCTGTTTTAAATAAAAAAAAGTATCATGGTAATTATTAATTATTTAACTGTTTTTTATGCGGCCTACTATATACCGAAATTATTTTATTTGGCCCATCAAACGATTTCTGTTGGACAACACTGATTTAAATATTTGATTGAAATATCAAAAACAAGTTCAAAGTATTATCTAAGATTATCTAATTATTTTATACGACTTAATGTGTCAGGCCTACGTTTAACAATAATTATCGGTTCATATAAGCGCATTGTAAATAAGTCAACAAACTAATTCAAACGATGTCGTGCTGTAAGTTTCATATAAGAACTGACAAATTGACTGCCTTAACTTTAATCTTCTCTCTGTACAAATAAGATAGCATTTATGTGTGTACTGAACTGGCTCAATATATTAGCGACTTTAGATTATAGCTCAATCAACACAAGCTAAATTATGGAACAAACTAATTATATTTCAATGCAGACTATTCCACTTAGCTTAACCATAGTTTAACTGAAACACTAAATACACATAGATCCAAGTCGCGAATCGAATTATTACATCGCTTAGTTAGGACAACTCTTCTCTTAATTAGAATGGTCAATTTAATATCACAATACTTTATGTATTTCCCAAAAATAATGATGATATAGTTAATATGATTTAACTTCAACTGGTAAATAATTGTCTACAGTGATTGAACGAATCTCATCAAATGTATCCTTGACTGTTGACAAAGGTATCATTCATTGACTGTGATGCCAACTGTGTGGCACGTCTTGTTAATAACGCAGCTTTTTACATCAATCCCATTCAATTTGGAACGAAAATGACAGTTATCATGTATCTATAGCACTCTCCACTGACTGTAATTGTCTGACCGGTACAATTTTGGAAGAAATACGTTTTCACAATTTGTCAGCGCTGTTTTGGCGTAAGTCTATTCATGATGAAATGGCAAACTAAACTGAGCACAAATAAGCTTTTAGCTGTTTGTGTTGCATTGGGAGTCGCTAAAAAAAATATATTTGAAAAAAAAACTCCCGTTAGTTGATAATTTTTAATGTAAATAATATATTGATTTCAAAAAGGGTGAAAATAAAAATGCAATAAAATTGTTGCCAAAATTAAAACGAATCATCACAAATTAGATGAAGAAAATGATAATGATGACCATCGTCTGCGCCTGTGACTAACTATGACAAATATTTGAAAGCTTCGTCATGGAATAGGGATTGCAATACCGATATTACCGAAACTCGGATCTCGATATTTATGATATTTTTTAAATCCCGAAATACCAGTTTTAAAAATGAAAAAACACCGATATTCCTGTATAAAAAGTGAACGATATTCAAATTTAGCATGTATAAATATATCACATATATTATCACTTTTAAGGTGTTTACTGTCAATACTTGGTGGAACGGCATTATAATAAAAAATAATAAAACATTTTTAGTATACTTAATGATGATAATTCATACTTAGTTGATTTTTGATGTAATAGTTTACATTGCTAAGAGGTCTTCAACTTTTTATTTACAGTTTATTTTTCTTGTATTTTGCTACAATTTATTTGCTTAGTTGTAATACCCATTGCTTGTCATACCTTGTTTTTCTTACTTAACTTTTGTATAAATATCACTGTTTCATTGTATTTTTTATCAGTTGATAATGCTCACAATGAGCGAAACCGGTCCTGATCCAATAAATTGTATGTGGAAAAAGTACTAAAAATGTTTTATTATTTTTATCACATATATTATTAATAAAATTGTTCGCGATGAATGCTGGCGATAGGTGCAAGCGGAGTGGTAAATCTGGAGAGGCGCTCAAATCCCTAAGCGCTTAAGAGAATTTTATAAATAAGGTGGTAAAATACAATATTGCCTAGGGGCGATCAAATATCTAGCGCCATCGCTGTTTGCGATGAATTGAAATATTTAAATCGTTGTATTGGCTTGTTTCCGAATTTATGAGCCTTTGATACTGTATTACTGTAAGTTATTTATAAAAATTACCCGTTTTATTATTATTGTATATTTTTTTAAACACGGTATTAAATATAAATTCCAATGGATTTGCTTAATAAAGTATTTTTTTAAAGCAATTATTCGAATCTCATATTATGGATAAGTACAACAAAAAAACTTGACCATATCCCTTATTGATCAGCATTGACTGAATAACGGAATCAACACAATTTAAAGTTTGTATTTTAAAAAAAAAATACTTGATAACAGCGACATAACATCGGCTTATTAACACAAATTATTGCATAAGAATAACTAATGTGGAATAATACAGCTCTTTTCTCTTGGCGACTAGTCAGTGGGAGTCTCCCAGTAGAATTTTTTTAACACCAATTAATAATGAGTCTCTCTCAATTAGAGACGCGATGATATGCGACTAAGAAACGCCCTACGACTAAATTGTTCTCTAACCATTTTTACAAAAAATAGACTTAAAAATTTGTGACTGAGTACCATAATTGTTTTTCAAAAACATGATTATTTTATATGATTAAATTTATAAATTATGAATCTCGATCAAGAGTGATAATTTAAAGGACATTCTCTAGACACTTATTTTGCTGTTATATTTAATATATTTTGACCACTTATATATACCCTTGTATAGCGTATCACAAAAGCTGTGTCACGACACACTAGTGTGCCGTGGGGCGATGTCGAGTGCACCGCCATATCACCAAGTATTGACAGTAAACTCACTAAAAGATACCAAAATGCATTATCTAGCTAAAAAAAACTTATTATTGGTTTCTTATATTAAATATTCAGTCCACGTATGTAATTCTTTTATAACATATAAATAAATAATTCATAACGATGCCTTCAAGCTATTTCTTAAGAACATTATATATGAACATATATTTTTTCGTGACACACGAAAATCTGGCGGAAATTTTCGTGCGAAATGGGAGAGAAAAAAGTTTTCAAAGCATTGCTTTAGTTTGTTTTTCAAAAAAAAATTTAGGATTGGATTTTTTTTCATTTTATTTTCATTATTCATTTATTGTTTTGCAATTTCTGAGCACGACAAAAGTTGAAATTATTCATAATCGCAATGAAACTGATGACAAAAATAAGAAAAAAATAAAAGGTTTTCATTATCAATACCTGGTGCAAAGGCATTGTTTTAAAAAAGTACTATTTTTTAATAATTCCAACTTTATTTTATATCATCTGGACCAGTTTCTTTCATCGGTTAAAAATGATTGACGAAAACAAAACCGATCCGGATCATATAAATGTGAAATTCGAATTGTTTTTAACAGACATATTTAATTTAACTGTTATTGTAAATGAATGAAATCGAACACTAACTTCTTTTTCGATTGCCAAAATTTTTAATAAAATATTTATTCCATGATATTTAACAAAAAATAGTTATTTAACAAACCAATCCGGGTTCTCTTTTAAGCCTTCTCCTTTGAATATAAAGATCACTTACTTACGTAATTTAGAATGAGGCGTGATGTAATTCTTCATCGCATCACTACTCTCACACTTCTAGTGATAACAGATATAAAATAAGTTTATACCATCTGACTTAGTTATGAATATTAAAGATGCCTTTGCAAGATGAAGGTCGTACAATTTTAGCACTGTTATATGAATTAACTAGACTCCTAAATAGAATTTTGCACGTCATAACATAATTACGTATAAACCAGACGTGCTCAATGTGTTATAATAAGTGTTTTTAAATATCATCAATATAGAAATATACTTTTTACCCACTCACTCACCGGAGATATGAGCTTCCGCTCGGGTTTCACGGAAAAATAATCGTAGAGAAATGCCTCAGCGGAATACTTATTCCATATAAAAATGTACACAGAAAATTATCTATAGAAATCTGATCTCAAGCAATTTTACGTTTATACATTTTTTTATCCATGTCCGCTACCAATTTGGAGAATATGGCATCCTAATGGAGGTATCTCAACAGATTTTTTCTACAAGAACTATTTGTTACTCGATAAAATTGGTTGAAAAGAAATCAAGAATCAGAACCTTTGGCTAAGAATCTGTATAGAACAAAAGCAATTTTTCAATAATTTCATTTTAATTTATATATGTATAACCATCTTTAGTCAGCCAAGCATGAAATGCTAACACTTTTGACTATTTTGCTTAAATACACATTAAATATATTTTTCAAAAAAAAATCGAGCCGTTCATTTTTCACGACTCCGACTCCGACTCAATAGGCCTGCTTTTATCTATGATATTTATAGATGTCTGTATTTAAAATGTTCATCGAACTCGTCCGATCATTAAAATGAAGTGCAGCAAGAGAGATTTCTTAACCGATAATCATATCTTTACCTTAGATTCTTGATCTTTCACAAGACAGTTTGTGTGATTGAGTAACAATGTTTTTTTGTTAATCGATTTCTATTGAAATATGTGAGTGGACAGCGCTTCATTTTTTAAGTATAAGTACATGCATTTTGCAATAATTTAGCATGCCACCGTCTGTTCAGTACAGTTTTCTTTGCCATTTTTTGCCTGTCTCGAAATAAATATCCAAATGATTATTGCATAATTCGTTACAGTGGCCGTCGTCAATTAACTGATGGATGAATTCTTCCCACGTTGTACATATATTATGTGATCTACTTAATCTCGAGTGGACCTTGATTGGCCCATCAATTCAGCGGCCCCTAGGTCATCGTTGGATCTTTTTGCACCTCTAAGATGACACTGGTCAGTCGAACTATTCTTTCTTTTTCGCGGTGTGAAATTATAACATATATATGTATGTTTATTAAGAATAAACCACAAAAAACTCACAACAGATCATTGGCCATTTACTGCAATTAATATTTTAGCAATAATTTGAATACGAATTAACGTTTTTTTTCGTAATTTCCATCCATAAGACTAACAATAATGTGTTGTCCTTGCTTTAAATTGACAGATAATATTTAAACTCCTTATCAATTTTACGCGAAACTCAATTTTTGTAGAATGCTGGTTATTGCATATAGTATTATTAAAAATATTTAAACAAAAACTTTATATATTTTTTAGCCGCCAGTGTGGTCGAATGGTAAACGTCGTTGGCTTCGGTTATGAAGGACACGGGTTCAAATCCCGGTGCGAACAGTTTTATAAATTGATTTTTCGATCGATTTATGAATTTCTGTTCGTAGACATGGATGTATGTGATGTCTTGAATTCCCCCCTCCAACCTTTCCTATCCTATGAACAGGGCGTATCGAGAGCGATTAGCTAACCACTAGTCATGTCCTAGCCCTTTCCTTCTATTCCTACTCTCTTTGGAAAAAGAGAGGTTGAGCAACTGAGTAACAAGCAGTTCTCGTAGAAACATTTCTGTTGAGATAAACTCCATTAGGAGTTTATATGCTCCATATTGGGAGCGGACATGGTAAAAAAATATATATATATTGAGTAAAATTATCAACGATATTTTTTGATCTAATAAAAATTTTCCTAAAAGACATCCCTTTTAAGGTGTTCACTGTCTATATACTTGGTGGAAAGGCATTTTATTAAGAAAAAACACAATAGCGAGAGAAACACAAGAGCAAAACCGGTCCTGACCTTTATAAATAAATTACAAAGGAATATTGCTTTTTTTCAGTAGAAAAAGCATAAGGCATAATATTCATGTTAGTGAATATTTTTTTTCAAGACTGACTTTCTCTCGATTCTTATTTACGTGGCCGAAACCAAAACTGTTTTTTTTTTCTTAAGACTTGTTATTCACGCTGGTCTTATGATATTCCAGCTCCAAGAGCTGTCATTCTGATCAATGCGTTTTGGAGATATTGAAATATTCAGTTATAAGATTTATGAGTGGCACTTTAAATAGGACAGGTGGTTCAACACTGCTATATTTATCTCCTATGGGACTTAATCTTCCATGCAGAAGTAATTAGTTTGTAATTAGTGCTATTATTATTTAAACTATTCTCCACCCTACGTCTAGTATAAAGAAAACACCCCAACATCCAATTTGTAATTTATTAATTAAGAATAAGAATCAGTGTTTACTTTATTAATAAGTTACCTTACAAGAGTTAAAAGATGCAAAACATGTATTACACGTAAGAAAATCAGTAAAATAAGAATGATATTAAATACATATTTCAGTTTTCTTTATATATTTAATAAAATTTGAATCTCTGTTCATATTTTTTTTTCAATTTCGCTTAGTGGATAATTATAGTTTACAGTCTGGTTTCGAAGCAAAGGAACACATACTTATTCAAATCCGTACGCAAAAAGATAAACTTATTAGATCTAGATTGTTTCAAATATAAAATTTTTGACTTACTGAAACCATTTTTGACAATTAAAAATTTGTCTGTAATAATTATTATAAAATATCGGGGCGCCAAGATTTTTTCCAAATATCTTGAGTTTTAATAATTGAGTTTATACGTAAATAGTCTTGATGAGTGATCCGTACGAGGAGCAACATTTTTTAAGCTTTTGAAGAATTTGAAATATTAATAAAGTTTATTTATTTTTTTATTCTGCTACTATTTGATTAATATCATAGCGAATTCATATTTCCATTTGCGACGTACACCTACTATTTACATTTTCATTATTATGAGGTGAGCCGCACTCAATTTATTTTGTGCTTTGAGCTCGATGCGACAGGTCATCCGCATACTAACCTATGTAACTGTTAATAAATAATTTATTCATTTATGTTGGGTATATGTACAGTTATTCAATTTTACTGTTGAACATGTTTATACAATATAGCGATCGAATAACTAATAAATTGTCTGAAAAAATACTTTTCCATTCAGTGGCACTTTACAAATGTAACATTGGAAAAGTTTCACTTGGTTTTAAAATGGCGCGCACTACTTATCTATTTTATAAGTAAAGATTTCAAACAATTTTAAAGCACTTCTATTTTTTAAAGATTCCATAAATTCAAAGTCATTCTGTGTCCAGGATAAGAATTTTTATATGGATATAAAAATCTACTAGAAAGTAGCTACAGAAAAACAAAATTTATTCAATATTATTTTGAAAAGTAAAATACAAGTTTCAAATATTTGTGTTATTTTTCTCACACTGTAATAAATAATAAAATAGCCTGAATAGAAGAACGCTAGAGTGCGCTTTCAAAACTTTGGCTGGGGTCCCGATTCCGTTGAAAAATATTCAATTAGATTTCCATTCAGTTTGGTTCAACATAACATGCAAAACACTAAGTATAGTGATATAATAGTATTATCCCTTTATTTTGCGATTTATTATATTCTGGCACGGAGCCATTTGATATGTTTATTTCCTATGTTATTACAGTGCGTGAATTTTGGATAAATGCAGTGGTGATAAACTCGATAAACGTGGAAACTGATATCTATCCGTTTGGTTGTATGTCAATATGTCCAATTAATTGTAGATATGTGTACAGAAAATATCATCTACAACAGCAGCGAATGATAATCAAACCATTTTTTTCGATGAAATATAAAATACGCTCGCTGTGATCTAGTTCAGTGTTTCCCAAACATTTTCATTCCACGGCCCAATAAATCTGAAAAAAATAACCCGCGGCCCTCCTCAATACAAAACATGTTCTACGGCGGCCCCCAATCTGGGAAGCACTGATCTAGTTGATGAGAAATTTTCCCTAGCAACCGAGTGGGTCTAGTTTTATGCCCCGGTAAGGTATATATCAAATTAAAATCTTTTATAATTACATTTGAGATCTAATACATATGTGTATGTAATGTTTTTTTTTCCTCGAGTTAATCTCGTGTGGCTAACAAAACTATTTTGTTATTTCACACTATCTTCATATTTCAAAGATATATCGCGGTGTGATGCCAAAGTTGTTTTTTTTATAATAGCAATAACATTCAAGGGTAAGAGTCACGGTCTACAGAGACACCTATAATTAAGAGAAAATATTAAATTGCTTATATACAAAAAAAATCTTTGAAATAGAATTTCGGTAGACTAGGAATAGAATAGGACTTTCAAATCATCCCAGTTGGGATAAGCATTGCTTAATATTATATTGTGATAAAATTTGTTTGTAAAAAACGAACAGGGAGCCAGTGGCGTGCTTAAGCAGAGACATCCTATTTTTTTCATTAAAAAATCGCGTCTCAAACAAAACGCACTATTTATTTTTGAAAAAAATATCAAACATTACCAAAAATAAATACATCAATAATGATATTAAGTTGTATGTATTACGACTTATACATTATTAAACAAAACACAAAACCTTATTTATTATGTAATATTTTTTTATTTGAAGACTCATCGTTTATTTAATTTATTATAACTATGTCGAGGCCTATGACGCAGCGGCTAGCGTTGAGGGCTTCCGTGTCAGACCTCGCGGGTTCGAGTCCCAGTACGAACAGCATTTTTTCCTTTAACAACTGGGCGTAGCGAGAGCGATTAGTCAATCACTAGTCCTGTCCTAGCCTTATCCTTCTATCCCTACTACTTTCTTTGATAACAAGAGAGGTTGAGCGACTGAGTAACAAACAGTTTTCGTAAAAAAACTTCTGTGGAGATACCTTCATTAGGAGGCTATAATCTTTACATTGGGAGAATACATGTATAAAAAAAATTTATCCAGAAATAAAATTCTTAAAATTATGGCTTTTGTTTTTTTTTCATCTCTTAAATAAAAACAGCATATCTTCAAAATTGCCTTAAACTATTCGCATAAAAAGATGTCAGAGATTATTTTGGTAGTAATATTTATTTATATGAGACGTTGGAATAGTCTAATAATGTTGGTTTAATCCGAATTCATAATGCGATTCCGCTTTCATTGGTGGTTTCTACTTACATTAGTAATTCTCTTGTATTGTAGAATATTGTCTACCCAATACATCCATCTCTCTGAGTAAATAATGTTTCTACTTCGGCTGTCATACATAAAATGTTCTCATCGTAATATAAGAGAGGAAAATCAAAGTGGTTGACGCATTAGTCCACTGATTAGATTCGCTAATTTAATTGCTAGGTTCATTCTCGCGAAGGAATCACTTCAAAGAGAATATATTACATGTATACTCAACGTGTCTTCCAGGAAAATGATACACCAAGACTCGTTAGAGCTTAATCAAATGGATGCTTTTAAACGTTATAATTAACTAAGATTTCTTTTTATAATAATTGAATAAAGTTTGTCAAAAATATATTTTGAGATTTGTGTTATTTGATAAATGTCAGCTCTTAATTAGAGCATACAAACTCAAGTCTGTCAATCATTTTTTTTCAAACGCACTTCAGTATAGAAAATAAAAATATATAGTTAGTAGAATTGAAAGATTTTTTAAATCGTAGGTTTATTACTCGCTCTTCGTTGTTCTTTTAGGCTTTTATCATATTCGATTAATTGACCTTTTCATACAAAAGATTGAAGATGATAGTGTTTTTTATCCGTTAAATCAGTGTTTCTCAACCTTTTTGGGAGCGTGACCCCTTTTGAGTGTCTTTATTTTTCTGTGGCCCCCATACCATTGTTTTGTCTTCCCATGAAAATTATAATTTCAAAAATCCACCTTTTTTATAGCTCTTCCGAGATTTTCGAATCTAGAATGCCAGTAATTTATTTTATTTACAGATTTTCAAAAAATAGCTGCGCGACGTCCGCCATTATGCTCTTCCCTGTATCGTTTTCTCAATACCCGTGGCCCCCTAAACTGTGCTGTGGCTCTCCAAAACAAAAAATAATCTCTGTGGCCCCCTTAGAACACGCTGTGGCCCTCTGGGGGGCCACATGGCCTACCGTTGAGAAACCCTGCGTTAAATCATAGCTACCCATCATATCCGATCCCATAGAAATAAATCAAGGAAGAGTAAGTTACTCACTTTGGTTATGAGTAGATAGATCGAATTGAATTTCAATTTAAGACTTTCTGTTGAAATGTTACATCGGGAATTGATAGTCAGTAAACATCACATAGTAAATAAAGATTTGTTTTATTTTTTATTCTTATGTTTATGGTAACTTTTCCAGTTCTAAGCTCAATAAATGCGACCCCAATTCCCAAATTTTCTTAAATATCTATTTTAATATGGGTGATACAATGTTTATAATTAAGGTATTCTTATATCATAGTTTTTTGAACCTTTTGTAGTTTATATAAATACGCGATAACGAGATAAGCGCCCGCTTATCAGCGATCGTTCGTAAGATAGCTGGGCTAAACGCGTCAGTTGCAAATTCATATTTGTGCTGGGATGACGTCTTTTTGACGCGCAACTTAAAATATGAGTATTTTTTAAAAAAACATGGATTTTTATAAAAAAATTATGAGGAATGATGCAGAGAAATATTTCAAAGCCCTTAGACTATTTTTTTTTGAAATTCATAGAATAAGGCCAACAATGAGGAAACCACTGGGGCCCCTAAGCGACCCCCATCGGTAGAGAAGTATTTTTCTAGTCTCCGAGCCGCGAGAGTTATGCAATGTGTATAATTCAATTTTGAAATATGTTCAATCTAATATGTTTGATGCTAGACTCAATCTACAACAATCAATTTTATAGATTCCTGTTTTAACCCTTAAATGCATGATTTTCTACATCGAAAAAAAAGTATTTTCATATACAACCCGTGGGTGTGATTGCAGGAAAAATAATTTGAAAAAATTGATAGTTTTTTTAATACAATATATAACACTTTACTAGTGGTCTTAAAAAACATCTGTGCATTAGAGGCATAAAACATAATTTTCATACAGTTTATAAAAAGGCAACACTTAGAATACACAATGAACTATAGAATACACAATTCAATTACTTTATGCTATTATGACGAACCATGTGTTTTATTGTGAAAATTGTATTAAAAAACGGTCACAAATCAATGGCAGCCAAAACTGGCCAAGAATAGCCGCCAAAACGAATGAAGATTATAATGGTTTAACACGTGTAAACAAGACATCTAATTAAACAACGTGAATATTAAATATGTATTTTACAATTAGCTATAAGAATACGAGGTAAATTTGATCTCTGTTTAGTGAAAGAGCCAAAACAAAAGTTTGTAATTTTCGTAGTCATCTATGCATCTAGGAGCTAAATTTTGTTTTTACACCAGTAATACCGAACCCAAAAATACATTATTCATCGAAATAAAAAACAAAAATGCTTCAATTAAACTTAAGTAATTGACACCCAAATATCTCAATTTTCAAATATATTTTTCCAAGTATAAAGTTGAGTAGCAGAACAGAAATAGAAAAAGAAAATTTTACCCATAAAGATAACTGCTCGCTTTTCAAAATTTTCCCTCGCATTATCATAAAATCTAGTTGAACTCTTTTACTTCCCCAACGATTACACCCCTGCTCGTTACCTTTGTAATTTTTCCATTTGATACGTGGAAATAAAACGCATAACCTCTGTGAAGCAGCGGCTTGAATTTGAACCCCGAAAATTTTCCGACCTTTTAAGCATTACTATAGCAGGTACAATGAAGGTTAATGAAGGATTTAAACGTTTGGTATTTTCAAAAGGACGTATAAGATGTTTAAGAACTAATTAACATTTTGGTTGTAATGATTTGCTAAAATTTTATATTTATTAATAGGTATTCGTGCCGGGGTGTACTTAATCAATGATTTATGCAATTTTTCAGGCTATAGTGCGCGGCGGCACTTCTTCAAAAAGTTATTGTCACAATTAAGACACACTCAATAATTTTAAAATAAGCTAATTAAATAACATATATTCTAATCAATATTTTCTAGTTCAAAGTTTTTTTTAAATTCTGGCACGCGGTGCTCAAAACTTATTCATCGAAATATTCAGTTAAAAAATATTAATATGAAGAGGTTTAGGATTAAAATTGTTGTAACTTGGTATTATTTATTAAATTGCTTATTTTACATTTCTTTTTTGAACGAGTTTTTTAAAAATTGGTAAATGATTAAAGGCATCTTTAATAATAAGTCATTTATATGAATTCTACAATTAATTATAGTTTTCAGTGTTTGAGAGGTGATAAATTTCGCAACCTAGAATGATCATACATACAATGGGGACTCAAGCATATTACAGCCACATCATATGATGGAAAGATTTGGGTTAGATACGAGTTTTATTATAAAATTTAATTTGAGTACATTGTTATTTCACTGATAGTGCTGTGTTCTCAACAAGGCAAAACACGTATAAAATCGGTGAAATAAAAAAGTTATCAAATTTAATTATTTAACCAAAATAAGTTTGTACTGCCGAATTCATCGAAAAAAGCTTAATAAAATGCTATTTTTTTCATTGCTTACTACTAGGTAGGGTATCCAATCCCGGAATCTTTTTGTGATCCCAGGATTGGGCATATACATCGGAGAAAAAGTGCAGGGATTTGAGAATTTCAAATTCCTCGGTGAGCTAACAAAAAAAACGAGTCACCAAAACTTTTCTCAAATTACACACGATTTCACGTATAGTGCCCAATCCCGGGAGTGATAATTGATCAATCCAGAAACCCCGAGATCACAAAAAGGCTCTGGGATTAGAGACCCTACTTACTACGTGCATTATCAACTAATCAGCGAAAGCACTACTGAAATTCATTAATCAATATAGAATTGATATATATAATGTAATGTCATTGACAATGAACAACTCAAAACGTTTACTAAATTTATAAAGAAAAAAAATAATAAAATACCTTCGGCATTATTGAAATCGTGACCCAGTTTTAGTTGCTCTGCTAAAAACGGTTAAGTACGCAAGCGTCGTATAAAATATTTTTGGCAGAAATTCCTTTGGTGTGGGATGGGTGGGTAATTCCTAAACGATCATTTTCACAGCGAAAAAGTATTTCCAAAAATGACAAAGAATTGTTGCGGGGTTCCCCCAAACCAACAACTGTCAAAGAAGAATAAAACATCGTCATCGCAGCTTGTATCATTTATTTCTTTTCTTCTTTATTTACGAGCATAACCTTTATTACACCATACATCAGTGTTTCCTACTGCCTGCTATTATCTTTTAATGTATTATATAGTTTATTTCATCGGATCTACAATACGTTTGGTATGAAAACCTTACTGTAATATATCTAAGTGAATCCTGAAAATGATTGCAATAAAATAAATCAATTTATTTTTACTTGGACGTACAAAACACTTTTCGCATTTTCTTACCATGTAGGAAGACAGGGTAGCTTTGAAGGCCGTGACTTTGCTGGATAGGCGCAGCGTCACAAAAATGGAGGTCAGCGATTAAGTAAGAAGGCGAAGAACATCTTGGATAGACGAAGATTAGAAAACTGTGGAACCAAAAATGAAGAAGAAAGAATGAATAAAATATGCCGACAGATTAGAATTATTTTCATAATGTACGTTTCCAATTGAAATGAACATTTACATAATTTGAAATGTATTGATTTAACTGTTTGAACAGTTAAATCTCCCAAATTCCCCATTGTTATACCCTTTTATACAATTTATCAATTAATTCTAATATGTCGTTTTTTTTTAATTATTTCATTTTTGTTTTATTTTATTTCACCATCGTCAGAACTATGGTTACATTTTTCTCAATTATTTATACCGGCGGTCTGCACGGGCCGAAATTTTACAAAATTACCCGGTCCGAGCCCGAAAAACTCAGACCCGACCCGGCCCGGGCCCGAGTCTAATACCAAAATTGTTACCCGAACCCGACCCGAAGCCCAGATTTATACTCCTCAGCTCGAAAAAACCCCGTTTTTAACAAATTTACAGCAATTTACGATTCTATATAGAACTGGTAATAATTAAAATCATCATGACTGATTGATGACACAAGCATAGTCTGAAATATTTTTCTGAAGAAACAAATTCCTTACCCGGGCCCGGCCCGAGCCCGAATCTCAATTGCGCTTACCCACCCGAACCCGGCCCGCGGGCCGGGCCGGGTAAAAGCCCAAGGGCCGGGCCCGTGCAGACCTCTACAAGAGATATACAATGCATCATATTATTCACTCTAACATCCTAATTCAGATTACAATCATAATATTACTCTTATTAAATATTACGAAGTATGTTTCGAAAAACGATAAGCAATCTGGGTTTTTTTTGACGTAAATTAAGATAAATTAAACTGATATTAATTATTAATTACATTATATTAAATTTATTTACTATGATTTAAGTGTTTCGAAAAACAATAAGCAATATGAGATTTTTCAAGGTAAATTAGGATAATGTCTTTTGAAAAATTTGAATTATACAAATAAATCAACGAAAAAAAATATATTGTTTCAAACATGGCTGTTAAAAAATACTTTTTGTCTTTAGTTGGCTTAACTTGTTAAGCTTTCTGGTATAATCGTTTCTTATTTAAACAGTTTGTTAATTCATTGTAATTTCTTCGTATTAATTTTGAGTAATGGATTACCCTAAAACATTCCGTTTTCTTTCCGGTGACTATTCCATCGTCCACGAGGTGGTGCGGTCAACTCAATCAGAACTGTCACTAACAGAAGACACGTGCATAATAGGCGTTTAATTACGTTAATTGTCGATTTTCTCACGCCATTTTTCAGGTAATTAAATGTTTTTCATGAAATATTTACTTTCTTGATTGAATTACTTTGCCAAAATTATTTTATGTTCAAAAATCGTGAAATATTTCAACATTTTAATTGTCGGTTCCCGGTAAATTGCTCGAATGGAAATTGCTCGAATAACAAGATAATCAATTTGTTTCCGTTTGTTCTGTCCGTTTGTTCTGTCTCAGCCCTAGTCTTCTATGTGTTCTGGAAATATATAGAAACAGTTTGAGTAACTAATGAATAAGCAGTTCTCGCAGAAACACCTCTGTTGAGATAAACTCCATTAAAAGATCATATGTTCCGCATTTGGAGCGAACACGGTTAAAATAAATACTTACGAAAATTATTTTTATATTTCACTCTCTAAACAAGTGTCGCACAAGATAAAAATGAAATTCGTAGAAAAAGTCGTGAAAAATCGATTAAATAACCAAGCAATTAGAATAATTTATAATTCGAGCAATTTCCATTCGAGCAATTTACCGGCTGCCTTAATTGTCTAATGATTCGCAAAATTCTGAAAAATTATCGCTTTTTAACATCTTACGTGCTCTTTATTTATTACATAAAGATTATGAAACTAAAAAATAGTTGTCACATTTTTGAATATCTGTAGAAACTGTCAATTCGGTACTTTTTTGGAGGAACAAGCCAAAAAAAAGGTCTTTGAGTTGTGAATAGTTATGAATTCTCTTAATTTCTCACTTTCTTAATTTTTAGTTTAAAGCTGGAGTTGGAATCATTTTTTTACTTGTCTCCCAGCCCTTGTATATAGTAGTCAAACCAGAGCTGTGGAGTTGTGAAAAAATAAGACGACACCAACCATACTTTAACACACGACTTTAATTATTTTTTTATGCTTAAAAGCATGCAGTGGCGCCATTTTTGACCCTAGCAATTTGAAAACAAAAGAAAATTCAAAGTTATTCGTTTTTTTCGAGCACGACTCCAGTTAAAACAGTCCACTTCTCAGACTTTGACTCCATAGTCCTGGTTTAAACATCACAGACATATCCATGCCTTGATAAACAAATGAAGTTATTACTTGCTTACTCGGCTCATTCCAAAATGGTTAAAAAGTGAAACTTTAATTTCATTTTGTAAAACATTAAACATTTTAAGAGTATTTTTAGTTTTTCATTACCATGGAATGATATTTTATAAGTTATCAAGCCAGATTTGAAACTGCTTTAAAAAAATACTTTTAAAAATTATTTTAATTTACAAAATAACATTCACGGTAGATGTTTGAACAATTTTGGAATGAGCCTGGTTTTCAAATAATAGCCTAAAATATTGAATCGCTCACCGCTCGCCAACATAATAAAAACATAAAAACGACTGTTTTAATAAATAAACATTCCAACACGTCTGTGAATCTGACATTTTTTTCAAATGTTCAAACAGCGCGTTTTCGTCAGATTTGATTCCGGCTGTCACCATCAAGCCCACGCCAGCCAACCCCGCTCGCCCACACTTCCGACATCCCCCGAGTTACACATTCACCCGGTCCGCCCGCGTCTGACGTCACGAGTTCCACATTAACAAATGTGTAACGGCACTAGCGGCCACATGTTGCCGATCCGCTGTTTTATTGGAAACGTGGAACTTGCCGGCCGCCTGTGGAAGTCGAGAAATTGACGCCGCGCCGTGGAACTCTGCAAATCGACGAGGAGAAACGATGCAAATTTTCGACCGGCCCCTGTATACCTATGCATATGGTAATTCAGTTCTATATTTTTGAAGTTCTGTATAAAAATGAGATTTCCACGAAGCTTTAAAAAATCGGGTAAATTATTTTCTATACTTGGTATCTATACGCACAAATAAGCAATCGCTTCATCAATGCAACGGTAAAACAATCTTTTTCAAGATAATGACATTTTATAAAATTTAAATCGTTCAAATTATGTACATTCACACAAGGTTTGTCACTAAGGACCCAGGTTTCGCCTTTCAGCATTTTCAGGCGTTCAATTGCACGGATGAACTTGAACTGACAGAATGTAAATAATTTAAACGATAAAAATTTAATATTTAAATCCCACCTAGCACCTTTAGTCGAAATCTTAAAAGACCATTTAGTAGTTTCCATAACTAAATACATTTTTTATCACACACAGTATAAGAAGAGTTTTGTAAATTTTCGTATCCATGTTGTGCTAGCAGCATTACGTCAAAGAAACGATATCAACTCGTTATAGGCAGAAAATCGTAACCGACAATTTATATATTTTACAGGAGAAGGTTTTCTTAAATTACTCTCACAATAAGTTCGAAAAATGAATTCATTAAATGCGGTTAGTAAAAAGTAATATATGGTCAATGTTTATCTTGATATTATAATAAAATTGTCTGACTGCTTTCAGTCAAACGATAACAAGTCAAAACACTAGAATGCACAGGATCTAAAAAAGATCAGGCGAATGAGATAACTTTCTAATTTTGTCACTGACGCCCTAAGAGATATTGAACTATTATTGGTATGAAACTAAATTTACCTAATTGTGTCGCTTGAGCTCTTTTGTCGATTATGGGTCGATATTGTATCAATCAAATTAAAAAAATATATATTTTTATAATTTACTGTAGTTGTTTAATTTAAGTATAAATTAAAAATGGAGTAACTGCTGTATATTGGGAAGACCAGAGGTTAAATAACAATTGACTTTCGAAAATTGTACACAATTTATTTTTATTTTAAAAAAATATTTGACATTACAGCTTTCGCCAATGCGCCAAATATTTTGAAGTTGAAAGATCATACGAGATATACTCGATGAGAATTTTTGAAAGTCACATGAGATTATCTCAAGGAGAATTAACTTCACAAACACCCATGTCTCAGATCTCAAATTAAAAATGAAAAAATCCAATTTGATATTGACCTTATCGGGAATAGAACCCAGACCCACCTGATCATTAGAGCAATCTTCAACCAACTAGACCACAGCGGGCGACAATATTAATCAAACACTATATTTGGTCCTTTTAGAATGACTCAAAACAAAGATTAATAATTAAAGTTTTACTTTGTATAATAAAGGATGCGATGCAAAAAGTGTTTTGTACATTCACGATACGATAATCTAAAACAATTAAGTTTTCTTTAAAAATAAAGTAAGCAAAAAGTAAACGACGGATTGACAATACAAATAACATTTACAACAGAATTATTCACACTTTTCTTTATTCGCATAGTAAATACCGGACCATCTCCGTCTAAATAAAAATTTCTTTTTTCTATCATCTCCAACAATGGGAAAACTTAAAAAGGGACTTTTTATGCATCTACTTACAGAAAAACTGCTGTAAAGGATTTCCCCTGTCGAGAGGAAAACTTTCTAACAAGCGGTCTCTTCATAAATAAATAAATAAATTTTCTTTGATAGAAATTTAAGACAGAAACAAGTTCTTTTCAGATAACAAAATATTTATTTTTGTATTCATGAACTAGTATATGAAATCTTTTTTTATTGAAATTTATTCATGAATATGGTTGCCACTCATTTAACCAACGCCAACCAGTTGTCTTATTCAGCTACGGTGTACATGGGCTCAAATATCAGTACGCACTTTTTACAATAGATTAATGGAATTGTGTTTACAGGCGTGTATATCTGTGATGACAACAAATTATTCGCACTAATACGATCCTTAAATATTCAGACAACCGCAGTCCTGTCTTAGCTTTGTCCGTCTATCCTTACAAGCTAAAAAGAGAGATTGAGTAACTGAGTAACCAGCAGTTTAAACAAACTTTATTAGGAGTCCACATGCTCTTTATCAGCAATGCACAACCCGCGGTGCTTTTTGATTGTTTTGCGGCTCTCTAGTGTTTTTTCTCAAGTAAAATATTTCATTTAACCAATGTGAGTGAGCTTTTTCGTTTATGAAAGAGGAAAATTTGGCTTATAGAAATAGGCTTACTGTTAAATATTTGGATTTGATTGTTAGACTTAAAATTAACAAAGATAATGATCGCATTATTTTTTGAATTACATATGAACAAAAAATTTTTTTGTACTCATAATTATTTTTCTACACAGTTTATTTTTTCCCCGATTTCAAAATGACACTGTCAAAATAACGCAATGAAACCAATTATTCATTTATCTATAATCACTCAATTTTTTCCACGACTATTTTACGTGGAACGTTTTTCACGGATAAAAAAGATTGAGTGTCACCTAAATTTAAGTTTTCCTTGCGGCCCAAACAGTAGCGTAGCAAGACATTTGGGGCCCTCATGCAAATGTTAGGCATGGTCTCTCACGCAATACTTTTTATTAATAATGAAGAGCTTTAGGCACCCTTTTTGCTAGTGTTCTGACACATCATAATTTGTTTTATGTGGCCCACTAGAAAAAAAGGCTGTGCATATCTGCTCTACATATAAAAATATGTATCATTTTCTTAATATGTAAACCACATACAGCTTTGTTATTTGTTTCCCATTAATTTTGGAAATAAAATTACAAAAAAAATAAAACATCATTAATGACAGACGAATGAGAAAATAGATCAAAAGCTTCACATATCCGTAAACGATGCCAAGACACCATCATCATCTATATAGAAAGCGGAAATGGTTAAAAAAAAAACATTCTTTTAAGCTCGTTAAGACGTATGTATGTTTACTTAGATATGAGTATAATAATGTAAAATGCATTTGGGATAAATATTATGATAAGAAAAATAATGAAAATTTTGGACGACTTCCCATAACGCGGTCTATAAATAAGTGTACTTCTGTGACAAAGCCACTTTGTACCTTTAACCATAGACGTATTTTTTAAAATAATACAAACAGCGAGCACGACTGTGTACCTTCTGTCATGAATATTTAAGTTTCAGTTTTGGTTGTTATGATTTCTCTGAACGTAAGTCGTCAATGTGTGGACGGCGACCTGCAATAAGGTTTTTTTTTAAATATAGTAATACTATAGTGTTTGAAATCGATAGAGAATCTCTTTGTTTTATTTAGAGCCTTCAGTAGTGCTTTTACACATTGAGTTTTAGTTTAGAATAAATTTAATAAGAACATTTATTTAAATACGAGAATTTACTAAATATCTTATTATATATCTATATACATACATATATATATATTGATGAAAATCTTTGGTAAATAGTTTTTTTTAATTTTTTTTTTACTATTTCCGCTCCCAATATGGAGAATATGGACTCCTAATGGAGTTTACCTCAACAGAAAATGTTTCTACGAGAACTGCTTGTTACTCAGTTGCTCAACCTCTCTTTTTTCAAAGAGAGTAGGAATAGAAGGAAGGGGCTAGGACAGGACTAGTGGTTAGCTAATCGCTCTCGATACGCCCCGTTCATAGGATAGGCAGTTTTATAAATTGATTTTTCAATCGATTTATGAATTTCTGTTCAAAGGCATGGATGTATGTGATGTCTTGAATTCCCCCCTCCCACCCATCCTATCCTTTTTTTAATTATCTATAACTGACTTTATTACCCGGTTTCACACAAGATTGATTCAAACTATTTTTTTATATAGTCACTTTCTATCAAATCGCAAATATGTAATTATTTACTAAAATATAGCATTTATATCAATATAAAGTGTGTACTCAATAATTTTTATAATATGTTGTTGTACTGCCCGGCTTTCTCATGGTTGTATTACACTTCCATTGTAACAATAACACCGAAAATACATTTTTTGCGTCTTATTATGACGTTATTTTGGAACTAGTCAATGTTCAAATACGTAAGTTGAAATGAATAATAGTTGAAAATGGCATTTAAAATGACATGTGGAAATATCACGTCGCTACTGTTAGGGGGAGTTTTTTTAAACAAACATACTCATGCATTTCTGTTATAATTATTCATTTGGTTTACTGCCTATATTATAAACGATCCGTTTTTCTTTTCTTAAAAAAAGGGTTTGAAATCATATTTTACCAACAATTTGTTAATTGTAGGTTTATTTTCATTGTTAAGTCCTACAATTTCAGTCTTGTAGCCAAGTGATCAGCATAGACTTTCTCTGTATTGATGTCCACAGTCTTTTTTTATATCAAATTTATGGAGCTTTAAGTACCAGGACATGTTAGCATCAAAGATCTTCGATTCTCCTTCATTGCTAATGTTTTGAAAAGTTGTATTTTCTTACTATCGTTACAGACGGAAGGGCGTGATCGCTACTGTTGTAAGAAACCCTTAGCGAAACCAGTTCACGGGGACTTCATATGCATTAATTTGCAAATCACATTATATATGCTTCCCTTCAAACAGACGTGTACAAATACATGCGCATACATACATATACACATACAGTTCACAAAGAAATCAACCAAAGAGTGATTTTCATAATGCTAAGATCGTTCTTAAATAGTTTACTAATTTTAGACAAACAGGACTTAAACACATTCATAAATTGATTGTTGAATTTGTGGATTTGTATTCAAGTGCATGGATTTATATGTAGATCACAATCTTTTACATCCATTCAATCATGAAATACGGTGAATTAATTAAAATACTGCGAGTCTATTAATTTTGTCCTAACATCACTCTTTTACCGCTACTCGCTCTGAAAAAAGGGGGTTGAGTGACTTTTTAACAATCAGTTTTATTATAACGATTCCTGCTGAGTATATCCAATATGTATTAAGAACAGTATTGGTTAAAATAAATAATAAAAGAAAACATTTGTATGCCTATTGTAAATGGCTAGTTAATTTTTTAAAAGTCCCAAACTCGAAAAAACAAACGTACTCAAATTCCCAGGGTGTCTCAATACGGAACCTTTTTTAGTATTGATATATTATTAAAAATTTGACGACCCCTGCTCACGGAGAGTCACGTTTCGCTGTGATACTTTTTCTTTTCATAATAAATGACTATTTGTCTGCCTGCCTTCATTCGTTAAAAATACGTTTTGTGCTCTTTGTTGAAAAAAAAAATGGAAAAACCGATAGCTCTGAGGGTTTAGTGGATGAAAATTCGATTATCATTCCGAGCAAAATGGGCAACTATTTTTTTTTTGTTAATCCATGTCCGCTTCCAATGTGGAGCATATAGCTTCTTAATGGAGGTATCTCAACAGCAGTATTCTACAAAAACCGTTTGTGACTCAGTCGGTCAACCTCTCTTTTTTTCAAAGAGAGTAGTAGGTATAGAAGGATAACGCTAGGACAGGAATAGTTGTTAACTAATCGCTCTCGCTACATTCAATTATTGAAGGATCGAAAGGATAGGAAGGAACTTTTAGGCATCACAAACACTCATGCATTCGAACAGAAGTCAAAAATCGTGTTAAAAAAATGATGTTCGTACTGGGACTTGAACCTGTGAGGTCCGGCACGGAAGCGAACAACGCTAACCGCTGCGCCATAGGACCCGACAAGTTAATGCCAGTATTTTTTTTTGTATGTCTGTATTGAGCGAATGTTGACAGTTGGGAATTTTTCTATATTTAGTATATTGAAAGTGAACATTCAATTGGAATACTTCTTTCTAACACACAAAGTCATTCAAAAGCGAGAAGAATTGATTTTTTATTTCCAAAACTTAAGAATTATTTTTTTTAAATAATATATAAACTTTATTAATACGATGATACAGTATTTTCTATTGCTTTTCTGGAAGATATTTTGATTGGTCTAAGAGTGATTCACATCATCCGCTTCTTTGATTTCTTTTGTATATCAGTAGAAGCTTTTTATCAATCGGAATTACCATAGTCTACCTGCAATTTCCACGACGGAAACGTTCCCCAATTATATTTCGCCGAAGAGCCTTTTGTATAGTGAAAAACAATACGGAATGCACTGAGTAGGGCTTATACAAAAACCGACTTTTCAAAAAAACTATTTTCTATTTCCAATATTTCTTAAAACCCGGTTTTCGAAGATTTACAAAAACATGAATAATTCAATTAAAAAAGCAAAAAAATATGTATTTATTATTATGTCAACGCCAGTGGTGAAGTGGAAAATAAATAGGTACCAGGTCGGTCATTTATTTCTTCCCTATTTTTTTTGTTTTTTTTTTAATATCTGTTCAAAGTTAAAAAACCACAAGTTAAATCAACAATTAGATCAATAAAAAAACGAATTTGAATATATGTATGCTCTTGAAAATTAAGTCAAAAAGGTGGTGGGGTGCCTTCCTCATTTTCAGGTGCTAGGTCGCTGACCTGGCCCGACCTGGCCCCACTACATCACTGGTCAACACTAACATAAAACACAAAAAAATATTTGATGAAAACGCAAAACCTCAACTGATATGTTAATTACAATATTGTCTAATTTTGCAAACAAAGTTTCGTAAAATATAAAATACTCATGATTACTAATGAAATATGTCGTATAGTTTTTTCAAGTTTTAATAGAAAATAAATTGTGTTGTTTTTTTGAGTTAATTTGTATCTGTTCCGAAATGCATACCAAAAGTATTTTTTAAATTATTCTAAATATAATATTTTCAACGCATTCATTGATGAATACTGACTATTCAATATAGTATAATATAGTATATAAATTAGATATATTCTTATAATAATAACTGCATTACCAAATTTAAAAAACCGGCTATCAAATGTCGCATTTTTAATAAATCGATTATTTAAGCCCGGTTTTTAAACACCAACTTGCACTAGTATGTAGTCAATATACACATAAAAACGCACGCGTCACTGCCAAAAAAAATCAACGGTCAAATAGATTTCAATTTAGGGTTGTTTTTAAAAGTATGCTTATTTCGTGTATTTCATGTCCCGTAAATAAATTAAGTAGTAATTAAATCTTTTTCAATCTCTAGATATGAATATCCGTCCAATATTTTCAGATTTCTCTCTATTGTAGATACGCTTGGCTCGAGGATAACCGAGACATTTTCGCGGAAGATAATTATTATACAAGGTCATACTTACTGTGATGAAGTGGTACACCAAAAATAAAATAATTATGTACATAACACCAATAAGTTATTTAAATAACGAAAGTTAAAAGAGGATATTAAAGTTTATTTTGAGATATCCATTAAAAACCCGCTTTTAAAACATTAACATTAAATTATGCACACGCGCCTTTTTTGAGTGTCAGAAGTAAATAATTAATTATTCATAATTTGGAAAATGTTTACGACAAAGGCTCTAAAATTTCTGAAAGTTTATCTTCCCTGTTGTGTCATAAATTTATGAAACTTAGCTGGGAATATTATATAACATTAAGTGCCTGCTTACTAAGATTTTTAATGTATAACTACAGCACTACATATTTATAATGAAATCCTTTTACTTTACTTACTGCTAAAAGAAAATTATTTTTAGTTTTATTTATATTAGTCTCGTTATTAGAATTAATGAAGTACTTTATCAGAATACATGATTTAATTAAAGATATTAGTGTTAAATAAAATACGTGCGTAATTAAATATCATCTAGATCAGCCATACTCAAACTGTGGTTCGTTAATCTTTTATGTGCAGGTCAAAACAATCATAGTCGATAGTGTTGCTTTTAAAAAGATCAATTACTGTTTTCAAAACTTTGCGTAAACTTAAACTTTGCGTAAACCTTAGATAGTAAGAAACAGTCGATGGATTCCGAAATACAAGAATGCTTTTAAAACAAATAAAAATATAATTTTGCTAACATTAATTTGAAACATTAAAAATGCCGAAAAAAAGGTGCCGGAATGCCGTTCCTCTGATCTAGATGAGAGAAAAAAAACCCTGTTTATATTTATATCGATAGTTAGAGTTAACTATGAAAAATGTTTCAACCTAGACGTTATTACGCTTCATTAGAATCTGAGCATTTTTTATACTCATTTCGATTCTATCAAATTCAGACATTGTGCACTCGGGAACTAGGATATCGATATATTCTATACAGACGTTTTAAGTTAAATATTATTATAATATATGGCTTTTAAATTTCTAATTGTTAATTTCAAAGTGCTAAAAATGTTTACAAATAAGAATACCATACCAGATAAGTTCGGAGAGAAGTTTAATATTCCCTCGAAATCTGATATAAGACATATAAGAAAACCGTTTGAGTACTGCTGACCTAGATAGCGCACATCAACTGAGAGGATTACAAAGAAAATATATCACTGATTCTTAAATTACTTTCGAATATAAAATTAATAATTTTAATAATAATCTGTGTTGAAACATATTTAGGAAAGATAGTGTCTCCACAGTCTATTGCTTTGGGGATACATATAATATAAAAATATAGACAACTATGCCGTTAACAATATTTTAGCTATTAACTATATTTTAGATTCATTTTAGCTTAAAAACATCAATGGGATAATATAAAGTTTACAAGTTTGTCGCCATATGTGGTCTAGTTGGTTAGAGCTTTCTCTACCGACCAGCTGTGTCTTGGTTCGATTCCTGGTAAGTCCAATGTCAAATTTAGATTTTTCAATTTAAATTTGTGACGTAAGACGTGGATGTTTGTGTTTTCAATTGACTTCGAATTTATCTTGAGTGACTTACAATAAATTCTCATCGAGTTTTTACGTATGATCTTTCAATTGAAAAATATTTGACGGATTGGCATTAGTTGTAATTAATAAAAACACAATAATCCTTTGTACTTCATTCCACTTTATTTAATATGTCAGGACCGGTTTCGCTCATTACGAGCATCGTCAACTGATCAGATCAGTTCATCAGTTGACGATGCTCGTAATGAGCGAAACCGGTCCTGACATATTAAATAAAGTGGAATGAAGTACAAAGGATTATTGTGTTTTTATTAATATAATGCCTTTCCACCAAGTATTGACAGTGAACACCCTAAAAGTGATTAGTTGTAATGCCAAATATATATTTCTTTCATTTTAAAAATTAAAATTTAAAAAAACATAAACCAAAGTTATAGAATTAATATTCGTAAATTTGGTTTGAATTAAAAAAAAAATGCTTTTGAAACCCTAGTGTTTTTTTTGTGTTATTACAAGATAGTGAAATTTTACTTTTTTCAGATTTGCGCCCCTACGCATTATAATTTCTATCTCAGGATTTAACCCGAGGTCCTGGAATCAAATATACGAAATTTTAACAGTGTTGACAGCCTTATGGACTTTATATACTATATAATATTATAGAAAATTAGTTGACACATGTAACAAAATTAATGTTACTTTGTAATAAATCAAATAACGACGGAAGTATAGGTTTTTTTTATACAAGTGATTAATAAATAATAAAATTATTCCTAAGAAAACTCAATCAAACATCTTCAGTAGATAATTTCTATCAGTAAATGATCGCTACGCACTTGGTGAAAACATTCATGATCCTTAGTGTACGAATAAATATCGTTCGTCTAGTTTCACATTTTATTATTAATTAATGAACCAAATACGTATAATTATTAAATATATCATTCAAAATCTTTCTATTGTACGGATAAAATCTCCACTTAATTAGCAGAAGATTAGAATCCAAGTCAGGGTAAGATAAAATAATGTAATTTTAACGCCTCGATGTAGAACATATTGTCGGTATACAGCCAGAAAATGTTAAGTCGAAAATTGTTTTGTTTTTTGCATATACATAGATATATAATATTTAAACACTCTCTGTAGTCTGAAGCAACAAGCTCACCCATACATATATGTATATTTAAAAAATATTTATTATATGTAGATATTTAAGTACATAATTCGAACTGAGTTAATTTTGTTGGCAGTTATTACTGGAAAAAGCCTATAAAAAACTTAATGCACTTTAGCTGTATGTTTTTTGGTTAATTGTTGTATAAACAAATCAAGGAAAATATCGACATTCAAGGATTCCTCAGACATGAAGTAGTTCTAGTGAGTACTGCATTTTTTTTTATTTTGTATCTTAAATAAAATGTCCAAAAAATAGCTTTCGTTAGATTTTTCTTTGTTATTATATCCGTTATTTCTGTACTGAAAAACAGATACATTACAATACCGGTATTGTAATGCCTTCATGAGATATTTTTACTAAACGAATGTAAAAAAATATTTTATTTTACCTTTTAGATTCTACAATCTATAACTTTTAAGTTAATACATCTGTAATGCCATTTACTAAATCCGTCAACTACCAGTAAAGCTTTACAATTTATTGATGAATTGAAAAACTATTTTACATATAAAACATCTTAAATTCATCTCGCCTTAAAGCTGTCGGATTTTTAAAACCTTCGCAGAATAACGTGAGAATTACTTGAAAGTTTTCGGGAAAAAAAACATAATAACATAAAGAATTTTTCCGATTTATTTTTAACACATTCACGGCCCGCTGGAAGACTTATTTTTCCATCGCTGTGTTTTTATTATCTCGGGGAAATGTAAGTGAGTCAGCCTGACAAAACAAATTCGCTCGTATACCTGGATCGTCAACTATTACACTAGTTTAAATAAAAAAAACCATGACATTTATTATGCTCGTAGAAGCATGCATTATTTTAATGTAAAATGATTATTTCTTATACTATTGTTGATATTCAAGCAATTGATAATTCAGTTAAAAATATTTAATTTGTAAGATACTAAAGAAAATCTAGCTACGATGATAATCTTAGTGCTAAGTATCTCACTTTTAGGGTGTTCACTGTCAATACTTGGTGGAAAGGCATTATATTAGTAAAAACACAATATTCCTTTGTACTTCATTCCACTTTATTTAATATGTCAGGAACGGTTTCGCTCATTACGAGCATCGTCAACTGATAAGAAATATAATTTAACAGTGCTATTTATACAAAAATGAACAGTTATAAACAACAATTGGCATTGAAAAGAAAATACCAATTACATTAAAAGTGATTCTAAAATAGCACAAAATTAAAATGTTTAACACATCTAACATATAATTAAAAAGTCATCTCAGATTAATAAATTTAGAATGGGAATTGAAAGTAATTACAAACAAAGTATCTAAGTATTGTAGTAATTGTTTTTGTTTTTTTTAATTTTACATAACTGCCAAAGGTTAAAAATAATAAAACTTTTGGAAACTGTTTTCGTTTACGATTCTGACATGTAAATTAATATAACAATTTAGTCATTATATGAGGTTTACATTAGTAGGTCAAAACCAAAGAATTTTTAGGCTTCTCGTAAACCATTACGAATTTAATAAATATCATACATTGTTTCTAGAAATCTCAATCGATTATTCGAATATATTTTAAGCTTTTCGATATTCGAATATTAAAACAACTATTCAAATAGTATTCGTAATATTTTTTGATGAAATATTTAAAAGTTAAAATCATTATTCAATAGCGATTTGATTAAAATTCACATTTGTTTTTAGATTTGAAGAAAAATAATGAATAACCTCAGGTTTTTTTTTTTGCTCAACTCAATTCGTTTCTTTCATAAACGCCGTCAACACAATAACTATTTTAATACTTTAGAATTGTTCAAATATTCGAACATATTCGAATAGTCGAGATCCTTAGTAGTGTCATCCGAGAACAATCTTTCATTTCGGAAATAAATGGAAATATTTAGATAAAACAGGTATTAAGATATATCAATTTTATATTTCTTTTCTTTTTCAAACTTTTTACTTCACAAACACACTGGTGAATGGGACACACCAAAAAAAGGTAACTCAAAAAAAGAAATTTACCATATTAATATGAATATTGAAAATCAGAGTAGTCTAGTTTAATCAGTAGTAAATTTGCTGGTTGATTGTTTCGAAATTATTTGAGAGGATATGTAAAAACTTTTAAAAAGTTTACATTTTGCACAAAAACTACTAAATATAATAAAGTCCATAGTTATTTCAGCATCACAACATCGTTAAAACGCATCAGTTAAACACTTAACAAGTCTATTCTATTTGAACATGCCATATTGACAATCTTAATTTTCGTAAATTCTCACAAATTAGATTTCGATGAAAATTTTAAGGTAACAGAAGTCTAAGAGTTAGCCCTGGAGAGAAATCAGTAAATTTGTTTAACTTTTCCGGTTCTAAGCTCAAGAAATGCGACCCCAATACCCACATTTTCTTAAATATCTATTTTAATATGGGTGATACAATGTTTATAATTAAGGCATTCTTATATCATAGTTTTTTGGACTTTTTGTAGTTTATATAAATACGCGATGCGATAAAGAGATAAGCGCCCGCTTATCAGCGATCGTCTGTAAGATAACTGCGCTGAACGCGTCAGTTGCAAATTTATATTTGTACTGGAATGACGTCTTTTTTACGCGCAACTTAAAATATGATTATTTATTAAAAAAACACGGATTTTTATAAAAAAAGATGTATGAGGAATGATGCAGAGAGATATTTTAAGGCCCTTTGACTATTTTTTTTTGAAATTCATAAGAATAAGGCCAATAATGAGGAAACCACTGGGGTCCCTAAACGACCCCCATCGGCAGAGAAGTATTTTTCTAGTCTCCGAGTCGCGACAGTTAATAAATAAAATGGTTTGCAAAAAGGTTGCTGATTTCTGTATTTAGTGATCCAAACATAAACAATGAATGACAGGCCACAAAACCAGTCTACTCGCTCGTCTCCCTCGCGACGTATAATCAAAAGAAAATCGTAAACCATTTCGAGATGGCTTCAACACTCCTATGCGATGTTTTTATATGTGTTAAGTGTAAATAAACATTTGTTTTTTATTGATTCTCTCACTGTTATTGCGGCGTCCAGATAAAATAGGTTATGGCATAAAAATGAAGGATTTATCGACACCAATATTATATAAAAAGATTTTTATTATTTTGCGATAAACCGGAGATGTAAAATATTTATTGAAAGATTTTTATATCAATGAATCAATTTTCATGACGTTTTATTAACATTTTATTTACTTTTACTTCTAAATTTGGTCCCCTGTTTTTTACCCATGTTCACTCCCTATGTGGAGCATATGGCCTCCTAATGGTGGTATCTTATTGATTTTATCTTTCGTATTGATTATTTTTTTTAAGAAATGTTGGAAATGAATTGTTTGTTCTCCCATAGTGTAGAACCAGCTTGCCAATAGAGATGCCACTGGAGAGAACATTAAGGGAGTATTCTAAAGTAGAAATTTGAATAAATCGATTCTTTCTTTTTATAATTTTCTAAATTTTAGACATTTGAGAGTATGCCCTCAAAAGTATTTTTCAAAATTTTAATTATTTACCGAGTTACAGTGGTTTTGGTGACGCAGCAACTAAGCTGATCCGACCGGAACAGATCGAAACTCAAAACTTTAAGCGCGTTTTTCTCAAAACTTCTTTTTTCAAGCTGACGTACATAATATCTCAAGTTCTACAAAACCGATTTATTTAAAAAAAAATTCGAACCTTCTATATACATTTTTCTAGAGCCCGTAGTAGATTTAAGTCAAAATTTTATTTTTTACTATTTTTAAAAAATATTGAAACTGTTAAAAACGTAAAAATTTTTTTTTACTTCTTCAAGGTAGAGGCTATAGCGAAATTTTTATTATTAAGAATTTTTTTTCAGATGACCAGAAAGGTTGGAATCGTGTACGTCAGGACAACACCTTTTTTTTGGACCCCTATGTTTACCAGCCGACAACTTTTCGAGTTTTGAATTTTTTTTTATATATTTTTAAAATATATAAAAAAATTCATTGATGTATGTGATGTCTTGAATTCCTCCCTCTCACCCATCCTATCCTATGAACGGGGGCGTATCGAAAGCGATTGGCTTACCACTAATCCTTTCCTAGCCCTATCCTTCTATCCCTACTCTCTTTGCAAAAAGAGAGGTTGAGCAACTGAGTAACAAGCAGTTCTCGTAGAAACACTTCTGTTGAGATAAACTCCATTGCTCCACATTGGGAGCGGACATGGTTTAAAAAATATATAAATAAACGAATGGTAAAAAAAATGGACGGTAAAAATTTTCTTTGTTTATTTTTTACAGAGCTCCAAAAAACACCCAAAATTCGTGCCTCTACAGTAGAATACACCCTTAACAGTTTTTAACAATATTGCTTCTGATGTCGACATACTCCACGTGGATGTGATTTAATTATGACGAATGCTATTTTCTATGTATTAAAGAAGAAGTCTGTTGGAGCTAGGGTATCCAATCCCGGAGCCTTTTTCCAATCCCAAGATTTCGGGATTGATAAATTTTCAATCCCGGGATCCCGGGATTCCGGGATTGAGATAAATTTACCGAGGAATTTGAAATCTCCGATTTGATATACTTTTCCCTAGGATTCTCGCGAAACCTCGTTTTTTTTTTTTTAACTCACCGAGGAATTTGAAATCTCCAATTTGGTATACTTTTCCCCGGATTCTCGCGAAACCTCGTTTTTTTTTTTTTAGCTCACCGGGGAAATTGGATTCGCCAATTTGCCAATTTCGTCTCACTTTTCGAGATTTACTCAAAATTTCTCAATCCCGAAATCCCGGAATCACGACCATGTCAATCCCGGGATTTTGGAACCAGAAAATTGATCGGGATCCCGGGATTGCGGGATCCCGAATCTCGGGATTGGATGCCCTAGTTGGAGCTTACTCGGTTGTAAATTTTAAATAATAAATTTATTTTTTACATTGTAAATTATAATTTCAACCAAGTTATAAATTTATAATTTGTCAATCTTTTGCAATTTTCATGTTAAAAATAAATCTTAACATAAGTTTTTCTAATATAACTGCTTGTTACTTACTTTTTGTGGGGAGAGAAAGAACAGGGTTAAGACAGGTCTAGTGATTGACTAATCACTAAAGCTACACCCCGTTATTTAAAGATTGGAAGGGAGGGAATTTTAGACATCACAAACACCCATGCATTTGTTATCGATAAAACAGTTATCGATAAATCGATTGTAAAATGCTGTCCGTACTGGGATTCGAGCCCGTAAGATTTTATGTTGACCTATCCTATGATTTCCCTGTCACAAAATATATATATTCGACAGACTTGTGGTTCTTGAAGTGTAAATACTTTTACTATTTTCTATTTATTGACCGATTTACGAGGTCACCAGCAGCAGACTGATTAATGCTTTACTATCTACAACATAGGTTCCCAACCTTTTTTGGGGATCCTTTTTTATAAAAGCCATGTGATCCGCGACCCCGATGCAATTGAAAAGGGCATTTTTTTTTAATAAGGTATTCTTTTTTTTCAGGTCTTCCGAGAATTTTCAAATCCAAAATCACAGAATACCGATTTGCCGAAAAAAGTTGGCGACCCATAGGTTGGGAACCCGTGATTTAGAACATTCTACTTTTCAACTAACACTTGATCACTTTTTCTTGTACAAACGATATGTTGGTACACTATATTGTAATAACTAAAGTTAATATAAGCTTAAACATAATAAGACGAGACTAGCTATCAACCATATATAAAATAATGATCTAAAATACTTTCATATTATTTTACATTATTACAGTGGCGATCTACCAAGTAAATGCCAAAACAATCAATATAAAAATGTGTCCGTGAGTAAAGTCTAAAATTGGTTATGCTTTCTTTGAAAGTAAGTGACGATATGGCAAAGCTAGAAAAATATTACATTTTAACTGTAACAGACATTTTAACTGTATACGACAATAAAAGTAGCCGTTATATTCAATTTTAACTCATAAAGATATAAATCTTGTAATGCCGTTTTCTTCGGCAATATATCATATCAGAAAGATAATCTGAAATACATTTTATGTAATATATTGGATGTGAAGGAAAAATAATGAAAAGTCGCCTTGTATGATATGAAATATGTTCCGATTTGAGCAGTGGACACTTTTCACTTGACTTCTACAAAGTGACAGCGAAATCACTCAGCGATCTGGGGAATTCCCTTCGGATGCGCGGTGAAGCTCTGGCGTACGTGCAGTAAGTGGCAAAAACACAACGTGTCACTCACAAACGACCATTTGAGAATTAATTGATATTAATATTTTAGAACTACCTCGTACACATAATCAATACTATCTATCACCAAGATGTGATATTTCCGTCTATGAAATTCAATTTACTCGACGAAATAAACGGTGTAAATAAAACACTTTGAGTAAACTACTTGCATTGATTTGTTCATTCTACTTGTTCCTCTGAGTAATAAATCACGGCTCAATTTTGATTCAAAGATTATATGTGGTTTTTACTTGTTAATATCTTTTCCATAGTGATCAGGTTGGTCTGGGTTCAAATCACAGTAAAACCAATATTAGATTTAAATTTAAAATATTTGACATGTTTGTTTGGGATATATTCTCTACTCCTCGAGTTGAACTAGAGTGATTTATAAAAATTCTCATTAATCTTTATTTCGTAAGATTTTCCAATAAAAGTATGAAAAAAATTAAATATAATTATCATCATGAGAAAGCAACTAATTCGAAAAGATTTTTATATTTTCATAGAGAATAACAATTGAATGTAGTTCATTAAAAAAACTGTTTTTTTTTAATATTATAAATGATAGTGTTAAATTGATTGTCTATACTCTTATATATGACCAGCACAAAACAATATATAATGTTCACTTTTAAGGTGTTCACTGTCAATGGTGGAATGGCATTATAATAAAAATAATAAAAGATTTTTAGTACTTCATCAGTTGATAATGCCCGTGAGGAGCGAAACCGGTCCTGATCAAATAAATGTTAAGTGGAAAAAGTACTAAAAATCTTTTATTATTTTTTTAATATATAATGTTGTTAACGCATGCTTCAAGGATTGAGTCTCCAATTCAGTTTGAAATTAATATGTACGATTATCCCAAATTTTGTATTCATTATATATATATTTTTAATTGGCATGTACATCCTGACAAGGTTCTCGGCGCACACCTAAGAAACAACCGAGAAACCTCCGGACAGACCGGATATTGAGTTAGTTCCCTCGGGTGTCCTTTGACCCGCTCGCCACGCCATCTGTTACCGATATCATAAAATTCATTTTATTAAAAATAAACCTCACTCCGGCCCTGTACGATAGATATCTATCCATTCATATGACTGGAAGATGACAATAAAAAAAAAAGTCGAAAAGGAACTTTTTGGTTTGCGGTTTTGCTGTGATATTATTATATGTTCAAACATTTTAACAACTCTGAAAATTGATCGTATTCCCAAGATTGCAAAAAATATGCAGTTAATTGATTTTTTTAATGCTTTATTGTCACTTTTACTTCTTGAAGGACGATATCAGTGAGTGTAGATAGACTCTTTAGACTTCGAAACCGGTACTGACGAAACTCTGATTCCGGTATTTTTTCGATACCGAAATACCAGTTTATTAAATGAAAAAAATAACGTTATTTTGGTATTAAAAATTAATCAAAACCGATTTTTGACTTTGTTAAAACCATCACATATTTTCATAAAATTGTTAAAAATGAATTTCAAATATTGAAATCTCACAAAACTAATCATTAACAGGTTCTAGAATTGATAAGCCTTAAAAAGATGTCCACACGGTAAAATGAAAGAAAAAAATATCCTCTCTACATTCCGTTATTTAAGGATTTAAATGGTGAAGGGGGGGATTTTTAAGCATAACAAACATCCATGCCTTCGAACAGAATTCGATTGAAAAATGCTGTTCGTACTGGAATTCGAACCGGTGAGGTCCAGCATGGACGCCAACGACATTGTCCACTGTGCCGTGGACCCGACAGATACAATAATATAAATGTGGTATTCTAAAAATTCTAGTATTAATTCTAATAAAACTTGGTTAGATGGTTAAGGAATGAGGTAGTCACCAGGTACGTACATTGGGACGCAGTGTCTCTGGGGAATGAGAATTTTCATTATGGGAAGTAGATAACTCTTACCAATTCATTGCACGCCACTTCCCGTTCACTTAGATTTTAAATTTGATCGTTTTCTTATTAAAAGGAAAATACTTTATAATATTCTTAAACTACTATTGCGTTGCATAGCAAATCTTCTAATTTCGTTGATTTTCTTTCATTTTGTGAATTATATATTATTATAACATATACTAGAATCTATATTACAATTTGAGTAACTTAAAACCTAATCTTTATCACAAGGATCTCTCAACTGATCGAATGAGTTGTGATTATATTAAAACAACTCACTATTCACTATTTTGAAAATCCATATTTATTACAAATAATAAATATTTTCCTATTACCCTTAAAATCGTTTTCATTCGACTTCTAGTCACGAAAAAGTCAGGCAAAATGTATGTTTTACTGAAAGCGAGTAAAACTTTGTATATTTCCTGGCAAGAGCCTAAACACTTTTTAATTTAAACTTCTTTCAAACAAACAGGACTTCCAGAGAACGATTAACTAAAAAATCAAAAAGTATTTTATTTTACAAATAAGACTGGACAAAATTCAGTCTTCATGAAACACTTTGTATTGTAATACTAAATAAGGTATTTCTGATTCATGTTGGCACTGATTAAGTAATAAAACATGTGTGGTTTGCATGATTTTGTAAGTGTTTCTGATGATTTTTATTAAAGGGAATATTTCCAAGATGAACATATTTCACTACATAGCAGATATGAGGAAATAAACAATCAAATAGAAAAATCACTTTTAAAATCGGTTTTAGTAACAAAAAAAGTATTCCAAATCGAGCAAGGAGGAAATTGCATTTATAATGGCATCCTGTAAGTAATCAGCCATTTCATTTAAAAAATGTTTTTTTTTTAGTTTGAAGTACAATTCGTAACAGAAGTAAGAAAAAAATATTTTACATCAACACTATACAATATTACTACAATATTACTAGGAATAGCGTTAAAATTTTATTAATTATTCGTAACTAACAATCCAATCCAGAAAACTAATTTAAATTACAAACTTTCACTTTGTTGCAGTACTAATTAAAAGAACCGAAAGCAAAATGTTTCGATGGCGCGAGCCAATCCGAATCGCGAATGCGCCGGCATTCGCTCGCCAATAAAGAAGTGCCAACAGCTGAAATTAAAACATCTGGTGTTTTGTATTGTCACAACTTTATTTTTGTTTCGGTAACAAAACGCGTTTCATATTGCTTTTATAAGTATGTGTGGCGTTACTATTCGCAGCGGTCGTTATTGCAACGGCGACTAGGGTGGGGTTTTTGCTGTAATATGCATCTGTGATGTTGGTACGTGCATCGAAACAAAACAAACCTGCGTTCCATATTTAAATTTGTTACAAACCAAAAAGCTGTAAAAAATTCGATCAATAATTTTGTTTTCCTGTTAGAAGGGGGTTTCGAACGAAACAAAGGATTAGTAATTATTCGAACATACTTTTATTTGAATAACGAATAGATACATATATCAATACTACTATCGTTACTTTTTACATACACTGCTCATAAGCATATATTCTTCACATTTGAATTACTTTGAGGAAAGAGGTTCAATTAATTATGTTACCATTTCTCGCTAGTCAATAATTAATATTGTAAACATAATCTTGCAAAATTTATATTTTCAAAGATTTATATACGGTGTGCCATCATTCGCTATTGTAAAGCATAATTGGCATAATGCAATCTGTATATATAATGGCTGTTAGCGTTCACTTAATCCTCTCAATGATCAGTGAGCACTATGCGTAGACAAAGAAAATGTGTGTGAGTGTATGCTGCGTTATGTTATGTAAACCTTAGTCATTACAAATAAACGTATCATATAAATCAAAACAAATTCATATTTAAATTAAAAAAACAAAACACGCTTTTCTACTGATTCCATATTACTTTAATATGATCTGGACCGGTTTTGGTCATCGGCTGAAAATGTTCGTGATGAGCGAAACGAGCCCTGATCATATTAAAAAATGTGGAATTAGTACAAGAGTGTTTTATTTTTTCAATATAACCTTTCCACCAAAGTATTGACAGCAAACACATTAAAATTGATATGTTTTAATGCCGTATAAAAATCTTGTTACACATAAATGGGAAAAGTACTTCAAAACGATACTGTAATTTCGTTTTACTCATGGAGACAATCCTAACAATACAATGTGACGATATTGTATAATGTATCCATTTTTAAATATTTAAAAAAAATCCCACTCAGCACTACGGCAGGGGCACCTCTGTTGTCAGAATTCAATACCCGGTGCGAAATAAATAAAATATGTTGGTGAAGCAAGTTTTGTTTCGGCGCGGCCGAGAAAAGTTCTGTGGAAAAGTGGTTTTCCGTGTTCCGTACGTTTGTTTGTTACGCTCACAGAAAATTGTGCGGCCTGCCTTACTTTTCCAAAGTATGCAGGGAAATATCGAATGAACAATGAACTATGGAGTGACACACAGTAGCTCGTAATAAAGCGTAATATTTTACTCGCAGAATGGTATTAAAATATACATCATTTAACCATTTCGTTCCATTTTCAAAATATTTCATCTGGTATAGTCTATGCTTAGATACCTGCCTTAATTATTATTATTAATTGACAGATGTGAGAATTTTCTCTATGTTTATTTCATTATTGTTTATTGCAACCAATGTTCCATTTACAAAACATATTCTTAATGACAACTACGCTTTTGTTTCTCGATTTTAAGAAACGTCAAGTTATGACATAAAAAATGATAAATAATCACTCAAAGTAAGATTAAATAGATTGACAGAACTACGACATTGCAAAGATGAGCTGAAAACATTATCAAAAGAAATTATATGTCAGTTGAGCTTGTAGAAATTTATGTGACTATGTTCGAAGAAAACGATTATGATAGAAGAGAAATGATTGTGGCCTAATATTACTTATTCTTTATTGGTTTCGCTGAATTTTACGCGATAAAGATTTAAGTAGAAAGTAGATTTAATATTTTTTCAATGAGAAGTAATATTCAAATAATATTTTATTTGGTAAGTATAATATGAATTTCTTTGACTGGTATTTTAAACACGTAAACATTTTTGTCAAAGTTGATCCGTTTTTACGAGTTTAAACGGCACAGATTTAATTTAAGAACTAATAATTATGTATTTTGATGTAGAAGTAAATCTGTAATGGTATTTGTGAAAAAATAATCGTATAATAAATACGTCAGGTAGTATACATTACCTACGGAAAATTTACATTAGGCTTGAGCAGCTTTTAATTGTTCTGTGGCAAATTATCATTTTGTCGCGGGCCGGACCATATTATTAAATAAAAATAATTTATTTGTATTGGATTGTAATATGTTTTTATGAGATGTATCAATGCAGTGACATTAACATTATGATTTTTTTTTTTGGATATCAAATTTATGGAGCTTCAAGTACCATGACGCGCCAACTTCAAGGCTCTTCTAGTCACCTTCATCGATAAAGTTTTTGAAAAATTGTAAATTGCATCCCCTTACCATCGTTTGCAGACGGAAGGGCGTGATCACTACAGAGATAAGAAGTTCACGCGAAATCCACATGCATTATTTTGCAAATCACATTCCATATGCTTCCTCCATACTATATCCGTACATGTACGCACACATGCGCATACGTATGTACACATTCAGTGTACAAAAAATTCAAACAAAGAGAGTCATTTTCGTGATGCTAAATTTGTTCTTAAATTGACAATTTTAGGCGACATAAGATGTATGGAGGGTCGTTGAGCAGAACTGCTCTGGATCTTAAACGATTCTCAGGCAGTGTCTCATCATATTTGTGGAGATTAGAAATCGTTGGGTTAAAATGTTCTCCTACCTCGCTGTGAAACTTTTGAGATATTTCACGAACGAACTCGCGTATTATGGTATAGTGATTGGTGGTGACATAGTGTACTATTAAGATTTGTAGTAAAACAATAGTACGAGTATATCAATATTTCCTAAAGCATCGCAGAGAATTTTTGAGGCATTATTCCATTATCCTACAGCAAAATTTTTTAATTTTGTTGTAGAATCTGTTAAAATATTGGTATATTTTGTGCTGCGGAGGGATAATTATTTTTTCTTGTAAAGGCGCACAAATTTACTTATTTATATCTTTCACAAAATATTATTAATAAATCATTGTTAAAGTAATTTTTAGTCCTGGATAAAATATAGTAGAGGGCCGGATCTGGGGTAGCATATGCTTAATATTAACATGACTTAACTATTTAATATTTTTATGAAAAACGCCATTTCGTTTATTGTTATTGAGTGTTGTATCGACTAGTAAGGTAATTAAAAATTGTATTTGAAAGAAAATTTGTAATTAAATATACATATTCAAAATTTGAATATGCGATTTCAGGCGGCAGTCGCTAACCAGTGGTCTCTGAGAAAAAATTGATGATTCGCGAGGTTGTTGCAATAACATCACTGAAGCCAAGAATCTTTAAAGATTTTTCTCGCAGCAAAAAAAGTCACAATGATTAATTTATGTGCTATAATTATGTAAGGATGCTCAATTTTTAAAAAATATCCATGGTACTCAACGACGCACCCATCACCAACCGCTACAACTTTACACACACTCTTTTAACAGGGTGTATTCCGCAGTGTGAACTGCAGTGTGAATGCAATTAAAAACAATAATGAATTGAGTTCTATTCTCCTTAAATAGGACGTGATGAGCTTTTTAAATGCCTTATATTTTGACTTAGATGGAACCAAATAGGCATGACCGACGGGGCCGAAAGATCTGATATATTCGACTGATAGTTGTATATGTCTTATTTTCCTCCACACCATTCGATCCAAATAAATAGCATAGCGAAAGTGGTTTGCTAATCGCTAGTCCTCTTCTAGCCCTATCTGTCTGTTCCCTACTATACACGGAAAAATAATAGTTATAATCATTTTTTGTAGAAAACATATATTGAGATAATCTCCATTAGGAGTCTTTATACATTGGTAGGTGACATGGTAAGAAAAAGTATTATTAAGAATATCCGTCTTCATTTGAACCAGCTGATAATAATTTCAAATTGACAAAGTTTCAATCCATCGTGAAAGGTTGCGATTGTTGCAACGTTCGTTCCATTTCATTGGTTTTTATTTTCTGCATATAACAGGGATAGTAAATTTTTCGATAAGAGGGGCTATATTTTTTTATTTTGTTCATCACAGGTTTGAACGATCTATTACAACGCCACTTCTGTGATCGATTGAATGACGAAACTATTAAATATATATATATAAAATAAATATGTCGGTTGTCTCACCTAGACCCGTTTGTGTATACTTACACCAGGCGTGGGGAACCTGTGACCTTTTGGCTGCTCTGGTGCGGCCTTCTGGCCAATTCTCTAATTCTGTATTTTTTTGTAATTTCGTGAATTCTTGGGATTTTTGATGTAAAAATTTTTGAAAGACCCAAAAAAAGATCCCACGCTGATAATTTTGGGAAATCTGCAAATTTCTGGGTTTTATAAATTGGCATGAAATTGTTTCCGGCCAAAAATTCCCTAGTCAATGTTTACTGCGGCCTTCGTGTCAGATAATAAAAGGTTCCCCACCCCTGATGTACACTGTTTCGTGGTCATCTTCGGAAACGTATTAAATAGTTATGTTTGACAGTGGGCGGGTCGGTTAATTTTGTTAAAATTTAGCTCTGTGATATAAAATTAATAACTCTTTTATTAGTCTTGTTGAACAACACGTGTTTCAACTCGCTTAAGAAATATATTCAGACTAAATTCATCGCATAAATATTATCTCCATTTTAAGTGTTAATTCTTATTTCTAATTATTTAATGAGCCAGTTCAGAGTTCGGGAAACTCTCTTTTGAGAAGAGTCAAATTGTTGTAGGAACAGAATATCAAAGGTATCAGAGAGCCATACGCAATGTAATTATATTATATATTGATTTTAGATGGGGAAAGGTGATAAGTTCAATAGTTGATGTTAAAGAGTTGCAGTTTGCCGACACCTACGCCAGTTAATTGATTTCACTGGTCAACATTATAAAGGGGGGAAGTGTGAAGGATGCCAAATGTAGTAATAATTAAAACAGTGGGTTTTTTAAATACGCACATTCGCTAAACAGAATGATTATATTTTATTAAAATTTCTGTGAGATGTGACTAGAGATTGTAAAATAGGACAAATATAATATGCCAATACTGGTACAACATTTTTTTAATAAAGCAAAAAGATACAGCCAGCTGGAATCGCAACTCCGGACGCGAAATCAAAATCAGTATTTTGATTTCATATAAAATAACGACACTTCCTTAAAACAATTCTGGAAAATTTAAGTATTAATACTGCTAGTACTGGGGACTTTTAAATATTTCAATTAATCAGGTACAATGTTATTAAAATATTTTGATGATCTATGTGTTTTATATTCAAAATTAGATTTTTTCTGAATTTTCGTTACTGAAAAAACACCATGAATACCGTTAAATTATATATGTGATCACAGAAATGTGATAATAGAATCGTCATTATAAGATAATAAAAATAGTGTATTTAATTTTGTTTATTGCATTTAAAAAAAATCTTTTTAAACTAATTGCGTTACATTGATTGATATATTTACTTTTTAGAAATGCATTGTAATACTATAACAATATCAGTCAATCGATTATCAAAATAATTTCTGCATAATAGCTTTCGACTATTTTATTATATATAATAATCATAAAAACAAACACTTTGATGTTTTTACCGTTTAAAAAATATTGATTTTTCCTATTCTATACATGTATGTATTCGTTTTTCTTAAACTCTAGCATTTGACACTCCTGCCTGCCTCCAGTGACGGGTATAAGTTTTTACGAGAGTTTTCAATTGAAACTTTTACATGGTAGTTTCAAGTAGTTTGCCCGCTAGAATGAAATACACTCATTTTAACAGATACACCTAAATGGCATGAGCTTTGAACTGAGATATTTATTATTTACCATTTATTCTGTACTCGTTGAAAGTCTTGCTTTGAGAAGACATTGTGTAATTTTTTTCTGACGATCATTATACATTTTCTTGAAAAGTATCGCTTGTTTCACCATGTTTGTCTTAATATTCACCACCTTACTAGCTAGATATACAAGACAGCGCCCCGTCACATCAGTGGTTATGAAGATACGTTGGAACCGGGTGGGTCACGCGCTGTGAATGCTTCCGGAAAGCCTTAATCCTGCCTGCATCTTCTTTCAACCGATGGGATTCCGTTTATATTGAAATTTCATCAAGCACCTTCAGTCGAAATCTTAAAATAAACTACTTGTATGTGTCTCTTGAAAACTTGTACGTTTTGGGATACGAGGTTGTAGAAAAGTACCAACAATATATTATATGTATGTACTACATATGGCTCACAGTAATTAATAAACAAAATCGTAAAATACGTCCTCTCTTTTTAACTGGGTTATTTTAATTATAGCTGTATCTTTTTTCTTTTTATAGTCACAAATATGGGAATCTAAAGGTTAATTTTATTATATTCATAATGATGTCATTATTTTATGAATACCAAACAACATATTATTCAATAATATAACATACATCTGACAATATAAATTATATTGTGTACTTCACTCAAGATGCAATATTCTCTTTCTAAGATTTTCAATTCTTCATAGTAAATAACCTAAAAATAAAATTATAAAACTCTGGTTTGTGTTCCTTGGACAGCTATAAATAATTTGTAATTAAACGCGAATAAAACCGCGAATAAAAATGTTATTATATTTAGAATTTTAAAAAAAGTCCAACAGCAGACCCGTCCGCGCCTTGCATAGAAATTATTTTAATTAATTTAAAAATGTGAATTTTTCGCTCCGCTTAATAGTGAATGCTCGCGAGAGAAATACTTCTCTCGAAGCCGCCAGATGTATTCAAATATCATACAGTATTTACTGTTCAAAATATCTACAAACTATACCGTTGTCTTGTGTAAAACTATAAGACGGATATTTAATGTTCTTGCCTGTGTAAATTCTCTGGAAATGTTTTTAATATGTGCGCCTAGAATTTTTACTCAAATAAATGTTAAAGTTAAAATGAATACACAGAAAAAATGCAGTTTTCAAAAAAATAAATATGATATTTTAGATTTTTATGTAATTGAAAACTTTAACTCAGAACTGCTAACGGAAGCTTTATTACGATGGTCATTTTGAGAAGTGGGTCTAGTTAAATAAGTAAGTAAGTCATAAAGATATGAATTTTTTAAATGAAACTTTTTGTGTTAATGTACTCTATAATGGGTTAGACTTGTTTTAAAAATATTTTATATTAATTTTAAGATGCTTTGAAAAGTCTTCAAATATGAATGTTAAGTAATAGAAAAATGGCGGGGTCCATGGCGCAGCGTTTAGCGTAGTGGGCTTCCGTGCCAGACCTCACTGGGTTCAAGTCCCAGTAAGAAAAGCATTTTTTCGATCGATTTATCGATTTCTGTTCGAAGGCATGGGTGTTTGTGATGTCCCTCTATATTCCCCAGACCTTCCTTTTATTTAAATTTCCTGATTTTTTAAATTTAGATCTATGAAACACATTTTAAGTGAAAAACGTTTTCGTAAAGTAACAGATGTCGATATAAATGAGTTTTTTTTTGGATCCAAACCGGAGAAAAGAAAGAAATGTAAAATAAATAAGCTTTTAGATTATTAAAAAATGCGCGATTTCTTTCTGGTCTAATATTACGTTTTACTGCAAAAGTGGCAGAAATTAGTCACTCCTTTGTTAATATAGTGTGTCGAAATTTGTAGGCTTGTCCAATTGAAATCACGAAAAAATAATAATCTTCGAGACATTAAAACATAATTCAATTGACACCGCTTAAACCCAATGCCACGCAAATAAAACACAATTTCTTTTACTGCCGTTGCACATCGTAAAACGGAAATGATTTAACGAGCCCTGATAAACGCAGTTAAGATTATAGCTATTATATTTATTTTATTATACGTCTCTCGCAATAGAAAACGAAATGAAATTATTGCCAAGCGTTGGTACGAAAAATCTCATTTCGAAAGAAAAATCTTCGCGAGTTACAAACACTTAAAACTGTACTTGTAAATTATTCACAGTTGCACTGCCGTTGAATGAGTCTGAAATCAAATAATTACACAGAAATAATTTAATTGAATTAAATTGTATTGCATTGATTACAACTGATCAGTAAATATTCGCATTGAAGGTCGTGTCATCTTTCAGAATTTTTTTAACACACTTACAAAACATTACATAATATTATATTTGTCTAGAGTCTGGAACAAACGTGTCCTGAATCCTGATAAGGTCAATGTAAAATATAGTTTTTTTTTTCAGTTTAAATTTTATATCTTAAAGACAATTATTAAATGTGATGTAAATTTTATTATGTTCAAGTTGATCTCGAGTGACTTACAAAAATTCTGACCGAGCTCATTTCTTATGATTTTTTAATTTCAAAATATTGGACGCAAAAAACATAAATATAAATATTTGATACCTTTGTTACTGTGATACTTTGCTGTGCTATAAATTGTGACATGTGTTTCGCCTCGTTAAGAATTATCATCAGACAGAACATCGCAAGATTTACGAATAAACAGGACAGAGAAGCATTTTCTCAGAGCGGTATCTATCGCCTTATAAAATTTAATTGTATATTAACTGTATGATTGCCACGGACAAGTTATCTCGTTAATACCTAATTAAATTTATAATACCAAATTATAGCTAGCGTGCCAGTTACAGACGTTTTTTCTACGGCAGCCAAAAGGTTAAAAATGAACTTCTACAAAATAAATTCGTGTATTTTGTAAAATCTAGCATATTAGAATTTTAGAAACGGTTCAACCGAAGTAGTGTTTTCTTTCAAATACTATTCCTGCGGTATAATATACAGCAAATTTATTTTGTGTATTGCGGTTTCATTGGCGTACATGAAAGATGAAATATAATTTATTTTGAATACAATAACAACAGCCTTACAGTTATTATAGTTTCATACCATAAACTCAATTTTCCTTCCAGTGTACGAACCCATTTACATAGTTTGCTTGTTGTATTTAATTTTATATTCATATAGATATATTATGGATATTTTCATTGCATTATACATAAAAACAAATCACTTTCTATATTAATGAAATAAGATTTAATTTATTTTTATAAATGTTCTTTTCTAAATTAACATCGATAAAAAATATGCAGTACATGTTTGAACAATTCAATTTATGGCAGTTACAAAAAAAATAGCGCCTTAAAAAAATGGACTTTTCTATAACAATTCCAATAATTATGATTAAAGCAGTATATATTCAATAACAACAGTTGTTTTGTTATGCTCTTTGATAAAATAATTATGTTTTTTTATTTTATTTTTTAGACACTTTGGAACAATAGAAAGTGCGATGAAAAAATCTTGTTCTCTATGTTGTTTGCATTCCACCTTGGATATTATGCAAGTTTGACTGCTTAAAGTATAATATTTTCAGCAATTAACAGTAGTGCAGTAAAATTGAAAAAATGACAAATTTGGTTTGAGGAATTCTTTTTAAGAGTTTTTGTGGTGACTGAAAGTGATTATATTAGTGTTATTAACAAAACAGATTCAAGAATATGGTGAAAGAAGTTGCTCTAAGAATATATGCATTCAACAACATTTTAGACATTTAAGAACCTTGAATAGCCTTTTTTACGCAAATACTTGTGATACAACCTTATGTTAAAGTTCTTGATCGATTTTCATTTACTTCGGTTAACATTTTTACACTTTTTTTTATGTATTATTTAAAGATCAAAATTTGATGAAACGTCTTAAGTAAACTGTTACTCCATCAAAGATACTTTAACATAACAATAAAATCTAAGCCAAGATGTAGTAATAGTTATACTCAGCTATCCGAATAATTTTGTTGAAAACGATTCAAATTCAAAGATGGCACGGATATCTGATTTAAATTTCGCAGCAGAGATAACTTAAAGTGATTCAAGCAAGCTCAATTACCATAAAATTAATTCGAATTTTGCATCTTGCAAAGTTGGTATTACCCGCTTCACTCGGTGTAGGAAACATAATAGATTTGAATAGTTTTAAATGTTAAATACGTCTTAGAAGTTTCTGTAAGTGGAATGGGATAAAAATATATCTGTCAACAGTATTATTGTATTGAAGAAAAGATTTAATAAATACTCTAGTTGAAGATACAATGAAATGAGCTTCTAGCTTTTTCTTATCTCTACAATAATTTATACTTTAATGCTGCTTTATGGATCCATATATATATGGTAACTTGGTCATGGATAAAAATTACGACGTCAACATTCTATTAAATCTGTATTTATGTTTGGTATTTTTAATAAAAACGCTGTATTTTATGTATAATAATTTAATTTCTGAGAGTTTGGTTCGTTCGTGAGCTTTGGTTATAATATCATGATTCTCGGTATAATATCGATAAATTGAATTCACTTAAACTTACCGTTCGTGTTGAAGGGTAATAGTGATCTTACAAAATGGTTGTATGTATACTGTACACAAAGTGTTTCAGCAGAAGAAGCAAAAGTTTGGGAAGCTCTCACGCCGCCCACTTTGGTTGTAAATAGCGGTGCAAGCAACTTTGATGGTAAACAAACTGCCCTTACACTATTTCACCATACCAGAGGCTAATAACCATTTTCGTTTATCACTTAGAATGTTTCGAAAATAGTTTTAATGAAAACTTACAATATATCAATTGCTTTGTAAAAAAATATTTTATAAAAATACAGCAAGTGGAATTGCAAAGTTTTTACATTTTTAAATTGTATATTTTACTTGATTTTTCCGGTAAGAGCTTTATTGTCAGGTCTGTGGTGCAGTGGTCAACGTCGTTGGCTCCTGTGACGGATCTCACATGCTCAAGTCCCAGTACAAGCAGCATTTCGTTGGCTGGTATCGTAAAAAGTACAAGATTTCAGAAAACAAATACATGTACTTTATTTCATCAGTTTACAACATACATATTCATCGCTATAAAAAAAAACACTGGTGGTTTTGCTCTCAATATGTGTAAGGAAGTTACTTAGGGAGGAAGCAATGACGTTTCCATCAATGCCAGACTATCTTTCATGCCAAACATAGCACATGACCAATTCAAATAAAGCTTCAAATAAAAGTATATTTTGAGGATACGAGTTAATGGAGTATGTGTGTATATAAATTTTGATATTATTAAATTAAAAAACTCAAAACTTACAAACATTGAGATACGTGTTAGTAGAAAATTAGCAACGATTTGTTCCTGCTCGTAGCAATATAGCAAATTTGATTTTAACTTTGGTAATTCACTTTTTCCATATATCAGTTCATTATATAGATTCATGGCAATCCTTTTAACTTAAAAGAAATAATTACTTCTATTGCCCGGGACCTGCTGTTTATCTTTGATTGTTATTTTACTTATAATGGCATAATATTCTTTGGCAGGAAAACAGAAACGAATCAAAATAGATTATTTAATAAATATTGATTTTAACAATACATAATATGTACCTTGGAGGTAAGAATAAGGAAAAATTGTTTTTTTGTGCATTTAATTTTAGAATCGAAATCATTTCTGTAATTAATTACTTTATTATAAGTTCAATTAAGCATACAAATATGGTTAAAAAATACAAAAGAAGTATAATGTTGTTATTTGTTAAAAATGAGCATGATTTCTTATGCCTCCGGGGTATAACATAAATATATCCCTCTGTCAGTCAGTCAACAATAATGAATAAACTACTTTAATGATTCATAGGAGACATTTCTGAACTGTCGAAGCTCAACACCTTTACAGAATCAGATTTAATTCAGAGTTGAAGCCTCCAAAAGGCCTCACGTGCTCTACTGATGAGTCATGAAGGATGACAGAGCGGATCGTTGAAAGACTGCGATTTCATTGGGTGGATGAAGTATCACAAGAACTACAACTAACGGAGGATAACGATCTGAGGACAAATGCCTGATGTTCAACTAGAGTACAGAGTTATTGAGGAGGACAAAGTTCACCGTTGACGTAAACTCCGAAGAAGAAGAATATTTTCTTTCACTTACATGTGAAGAACATTCATTTTCAAGTTCTTTAGAATAATTATGGTCAATGAATATAACTAATTCTTACGTGCACTTTTTAACTGTTAACTTATTTAGAAAACGTTTTGAATATTTTAACACCAATGTTAAATATCACTGATGTGTTGTTTAGTTGTTGATGTTTGTTAAATAGAAAGTTTCACGTTGAGTTCGCATGCCGAAGGTTCTGGATAATTGCTTGAGACGCCGACTATTGGTACAATGCACTCACACAAACAAAATAAATAAAAACCACAGCATAATCATGACGTAGCAAAGTTACTTACTTCGCCGTCTAGAGTCTAGACTCTGGAAGTATCCAAAAGAAATTGTTTCGGAATATATAAAGATATTTCAGAGAATTTTAACAAACGAGCTTTAGATATTGTCAGCATATTTTTTAGCAAATTGGACATAAAAATGAAGAACGGTTTCAAAGACTGTTTTTTTTAAATCTATTTACAGAAGAATTTACTGACATGGTATTATTTGAAGTTAAAAACTGTGATAGAAAATTGATTCCAACATTTTGAGAATATTTTTTTATGAAACTCGAGACGTTGCTAAGAGATGTAATTTATTATCAATATACACTTGTCAGTCGCTTCGATATACGTTTAAACTCCGATCTTAAATCTGTACATGGGTTTCTTAAATTATTTTAGCCAATATATATATAAAA